>JAQIXA010001262.1:0-26484 GCA_034699045.1 Nanhermannia cf. coronata Gr-Ori-00579 | reverse complement strand
TTTCAAATTTTTTATTAATTCGTCAAGAAATGTCATTTTAAAAACGTTTTAAATACATTTTACATACTTAACTTAATATTAATTAGGTATACTCATAAATACTCGTATATAATATACGATTAGATTGAGGTTTAATTGAGTTTAGATTTTGGAGGGATTTGAAGGGGGGATTTTTGTAGGGGGATTTTTTCCAGGGGAGATTTCGGCTAGAGGGGATTTTCGAGGGGGGATTTTGGAGGGAGGGATTTTCACCGCGACCCACCTACAAGTCATGTTCAAGTCACTGGTGTAGTAATGTTGTTTTTAAATATTACAATTAGATATATAGGTACCTATCTTTTATAAACTCAGGCTATTCTTGCATATTTAATTAACTAATTTTTTCAGATGAATGGCAAGTACGTGGAATAAGACGTCAAATTTCTGATGATTCACTAGCTACGTTTAGACCAGCCGTAATCTTTATTCATGGTGATATGGGTTGGGGTAAGTAATAGTGTAGTAGACATTGCATAGTATTAGTTTAGCTTTAATTTTTTTTATTACTTTTCAGATCAATTACAGCTCATGATTTCGAAATCCACAACAGTGGATCTTTTAAAAATGCACTGCAAACTTGAGGAATTCTTTAGCCAACAATTTAAAAGCAGTAAATGGGTATTTTCTACACTTCAGAATCAAGAGACTACATCAAGCAGTACACCAACACTACAAAAGAAAGCTAAAAAGAAACTCATTGAAAGTAAATAAATAAAATATGCATTTTCAAAAGAAATTTGTAAAATATAATTTATTTTTAGATGGTTTATGGGAAGATCAACGTCATCACAGGCATTGGCAACATGTTCTTGACAAAGTCTCTTTGCTGTCAATAAATTCCTTAATTAATCCTTTGCCCGCATATGGCAGCGTCTTGGGAGGAACAATGAATCTTCATGGAAATAATATTTCGTTGGCTTGTTTTCACGGAGTCAATTTCAAAGCGAAATCTTGGGCACTGTTCAGCCTTAAGCAACCATTTATTTCCTTTTCAACAGGTAAGTTGTATATGCATGTATAGACATTCCTTAATTGACCTTTTACACTGATATTTATTCGATTCTAATCAATTTATAACATTTATTAAATTTTAGAAGCACAAGAAACACATTCTTCTAAAGGTAGCTTGATTAATATGATCATACACACTACACTAACTATTTGAATTTCAAATAATCATATCATTTTTTTTAGATGAGAAAGGAACAGTGCATATTGTACAAAATCTTAATTTTTCCTTGGGTCAATATAATCAACAAGCAGTCCCCATTACAAGCTCGCTTCACGAGAGCATGGCAATTGTTTGCAGAGTCACAAGAAATGTTTTATTCCCACCTCAATTCCGAACTTTACAAGAATGGTTTCATTATGCATTTGCTCCAAGTGAAATTGATGGTAAAAGCAGATTAAAAAAATCCTTCATGAATCACGTATAATAATAATATGGAAATTTATTTCTTTATTTTAGATGTTCAAAGATTTCCTAGTTTAGAAAGAGAACGAGAGCGTGTTGAACGAGAACGAGCAGATTCAGGTGGTGAACGGAGAACCCCTGCTCGACTTCATGATCCTAACCACAATAGAGAAGTTATATTTGCTCTACCAAATATGGAGTTATTTTTCAAAACTGAGCATCTTCAATCTTGCGCTACCCCGGAATCTTCCCCAGGTTTTAAATTGTTTATGTAGTAGAAGCGGAAAAATAATTTTTGGCTTTGTTTTACAGGAGCAAGGCCGATCGTTGAGTGCTCATTTATTACAGAATTTGGCGACCATATATTTGTTACTGTTGATGCGGAAGCATTTTTCTTTCTTCACGATCTTATCACATCTTATGTGAAAGAAAAGGAAAAACTGGTGTGTAAATTAACAGATATTTATTAATTGATTAAAAACAAGAATATTAACTTTCCTTTTCATTTAATGTAATAAGGTATCGGCTCAATTAGCAGCAGCTGGAAGAAGTCCAAGTTCTTCTCATCGAATGGATATTGGAAATCAACAATTAAACCAGCAAAATAATTCTAAAGCTTCGGGTCCAACTTCAAATGAACCTAGCGGATCTCAATCTCAGTCAATTCCATCATCATCATCAACATCAATGCAATCAGGGATTGAATCTTTTCAAAGGGACTGGAGAGATTATCATTGCAAGACCTGGCAATTGGAGCCTACAGTCAGGTATGAGATTCAAATTACCTATTTCATTATTTCGATAATTATTGTATTCATCTGGGCTAATGAATGTTTATCATCTCAATTTAGATTGCTATCCTGGGCTGGAAAAAGTAAAAAAAAAAAAAAAAAATATTTAAAATATTTAACACTAAAGTAAAAATCAATTGCAAACAAATAAATTTTTTTAACTAGGTATCGAACCTTATGGTGTAGATTATATTTTGCACAAGCTGGGATTTTCTCATGCAAGAATAACTATTCCCAAATGGATGCAAAGGGGCTTTATGGATGTAAGTTACAACTGCAAAAGGGACAATAAATTTAAGCATTGTTAACTTTTTTTTATTATTTTTGTAGCCACTTGATCTCGTACTTTCAGTTCTTGTGCTTAGAATGATCGATTTACCTAAAAGTGAAGTTCAAGCCTCTACTTCCAATAATGATCCCAATAATGGTAAGAAAAGATCTTAATTTAAATAACCTATTTATAACTTTAAAAATTTCCAGAAATTTAAGAATATTCAACCAACTTAATTTTTGTCTTCATTTTATTTTTCTCTTCCTCCTACATTTAGGTACATAAGTCAAAATGATTTAAGATTATAACTACTAGAATTAGATAACACGAGATTTTCAAAAAACTTCTAGCGATACACAATAATTTTACTAGGTATATATATACTTATATAATTCGATAAAGATAACTAAACCAAAGACACGAATAACATATATACCTATTGTTGCTTATTATACTCAAATTGTGAATTTAACTAATTAAGTACCTAGTAATAGGTTATTTTTCTAAAATATTTATTTTTTGCTAATTAAAAAATAGAATATAAATTTAGGTAAATACAGATTATATATTTGAGTTCATTGAATCATTACATTAGTAATTGAATATTATCGAAAAAATATGAGCAAAATTATTAATTGCAATAATGCAAGCATTAAGCACTATAGACACTTTTTGATTTGAATTTTAAACGATTCATATGGTGTCCAGTTATCCTACTTTTTATAAAATACTTAACTATTTTCATCAGTTAAGTTAAGCCTTACTTCACTATATATTTATTCGTATAAATTCTTTATAGCCTTGTGATCATCAGACGTTGTTTTTAGTTTTTTTTTGATTATTATTATTATAGGATTACGAGTAGTGTAAGTAGGTAGGTATTATGAATTATAAATACTATATCTATAAATCTTTGAGCTAATATTTAGAAGACAATGTGGCAATAATTAAATTAAAGTTCTACCTACTATCTGTAATAATTATATTTTTTAAAAATATGTTCGAGACTTGATACTTCATAGCAAATTGTGCATAAATTATAAATATATTATTAAGAATAATTATTATTAGGTATTTGTTAGAGTCAAACATTTGAAATATTAATCTAATCTTAAAATTGTTTAAAAAAAGTTATTATACCAAAATAAATTGGTTAAGCTAATGTACAAAAACATTCACTACATAACTTATATTGGTACATATGTACAATAAAATTATTTAGAAAAGATGATCTTTGATAAAGTAAAATGTCTAGTTCATTTGCATAATACAGAATATAATTAATTACCTACCTGTATTATGCAAATTATCATTATTGTTGTA
The DNA here is from genome assembly GCA_034699045.1 of Nanhermannia cf. coronata Gr-Ori-00579. NCBI lineage: Eukaryota > Metazoa > Arthropoda > Arachnida > Sarcoptiformes > Nanhermanniidae > Nanhermannia > Nanhermannia cf. coronata Gr-Ori-00579. The sequence goes on along the minus strand of JAQIXA010001262.1, from coordinate 22,646 downwards.
GTGAATGTTTTTGCTTACAATGTTTACCTACTTCTGATAAAAATATTTTGTTATATAAACTATATTTATATAGGTGTTATTTAAATTACAAAATCAGTATTAAATTTTTGGATGTTTAGTTTATTAAAAATGTATTGAAAATTAAATAATTAGGTACATATAGAAAGCATTAAGTAGGTAAAGAAGAAAGTTGGAGCATTTTTTAAGTGACTGATCCATTGATTAATTATTACTTACCTTTTATTTTTTATTAGCCAGTTATATAGTGAACAAATCAGTCATTAAATGTATCACAAATTCAATTGATTCAATAATTATACGTATAAACTATAAACCCATATTGTGTACCTACCTAATAATTTTTACAACAAATTTATTAGGTATATCTTATATTAATATTACCAATGAAAATGATTATTTATTTATTTATTTGTTTTATCATCTTGTTATTTATTTTTTAAATAAAATTTCTTTTTTATATGGTTCTATATTTTACATGTTATGTATTACCTACTTGCATTGTACAAGGGCATATAGCCCGATTTGACCTTTAAGGGTTCCTTTAAGTGGCAGGCAGAAAACTAAGCAAAAAGGTAGCCAAAAATAGTCTATTATGGATAAGAAAGGGCAATATATGCTTTTTAGACTTTGAAATAATGCTTTTTTTGAATCTGATCTGAAATAATGCTTTTTTCTGCTTAAATAATTTGAAAATATGCTCTATTTTATGCTTTAGAATTTTAGCAAAAAATGTACTTTCATTTAAAAATACTTTGTATTATGGACCTATTTTACATTTTAATAATTGACTTTATCCGACCAGATGTGTTTTTCTAAAATAATGATTTTTTTCCTATGAATTTAACATGGGCAAAAAGGGCATCTCTCAATGGCCCCGTTTTGACCATGAAGGGGTAGGTCATCGGAGGTGATCGAAAATAGTGCGGTTACCTTCGGCATGTTTGAAAGTGAAAGTATATTAAAATCAATTTTTATTTTAAGTTTGTAAAGAATAAAGAAGAATAAATCGTAAAATACTCCGTACCTACTTTACTTACCTATATAATCTAAAAATAAAATCCTTCACGGAAAATTAGCTCATTGAAAATTATTTTGATTATTTTTAACTTTAACTTTGAATACTGTAGTCATTGAATATTTAGATATAATATTTGTACAACATTATTATATTTTTTGGATGTACGTTCTTCTACTTTAAGAGAACGAGAATACCTTATACTACCTATATTAAATTGTTTAGGTTGATGCTTGCGGCTTGGAAAAAGTCCAGTCAGGGTGTATTGATTTGGATTTGGCTAATGAATTTAGTTTAGGCTAAATATTTTGTCATGAAGTGTTTGTAGGCAGGAATAGGGATGGTTTCCTCGAAAAAAAAACCGAAAGGTACTTATGTACATACTAAAGTACATACTATGTTAATGGAAATGTATTTAAGATTTTAAGAAGTAAGTATTCTTCAGTCGACCCGACCGACCGAGAATCTCGGTATGGTAATAAAATTAGTGATGGGCGGAGAGAAGTAAAAGAGTCAATTTCTTTTACCCTCAAATAAACTACTTACCATACGAACAATTTACACACTACATACCTATCCTGTATGAGATTCTGTTTGAGATTTGAGAGTCTTTCTCAAATTTCTTGTATTTATTTTAGTTGGAAATTGACACTCAAATGTTGGCCACTCAATTTCAGCCCTCAATTTTCAGCTCATTTAAATACCCGAGGGTTCAGAGCAATTAGCCCTCCAAGCTTCCAAGAAAATACACACTTAAGTAATACAATCTTATTTCAAGATTTGTCATTTACACACATATCTAGGTTAGGTAGGCATTATAGTTTACAGTTTACACTCTACAGGTTTGGTTTAGTACTCATAATTTACAATAATTTAACATACAAGTGGTTTTTCTTTAATTTTTATTTTGAAAAGTTGACCAATCTTAAAAAATCTGATTACTAGAATATCAGTAACATTGAATTAAACTATATTGATTGAGAACGAAGATGCTTACTTCAACAACAACGTCTGTAAAATCCTTCTCATATGACCCCAGCAGTTCAAGTTCATGTGTAAATGGTAATGGCATTGAAGTTGGCCATGGTTTTTCCAACGACGACCAATTGAGCTACCGTTCACGTCAACAGCCCATTATCATCAATAAAGTTACTACTTTACATCGTGGTCCTAATGATTTCCCCAATAATAATAATACTTCCAGTGGTACTACTAGTAGTATAATAGGAAATAGTATGAACAGATATACTAGACAACCTGAACATTCGAACAATCAGAATAATGAGAATAATTTTATAAGTAGTGGAAATGAACCAAATGGAAATGTTATAAGACATTTAATCATAGCTCATCCATCAAATGAAAATAATTTAAATTTTCCGAGAAATAAATCTAGTAGGGATCTATCTAATGGGAATCAGTCCGACTGTCAGAATTACAATTATCAAAATAATAATCATAGAGGATCATTTTTGAAGCAAGATAGTGAGAACTCAACAATGTTTTTAGACAAAGAGTTCGATTTACACCATCAGCAATCTCATTTTAAGTCTGAGGTAATTCATTTCATTCTTTATTAGCAATCAACTCTTTTCTTTCAAGTACAGGTTTTTTCTACAGGGTTTATCGAAGTTTTGACTTGACTGTAGGCACTTATCTATGTTTAGATTTTAGATGAGTGTATGCTTAGAGAATAGAGATATTCCTTCAGTAATCTTGGGAAAGTAGAGAATTCCAAAGAGAAGGGTACTTAAGTAATTATAAATTAAACCTAAAATAATGAGATACATTTTAAAAATTAATAAATAGATAAATAAATCGCTAATTCTTAGGTATACCATACCTACTCGTATTAAATGTAATTAGTAATTACAAGCATACTTATAATACCTAAGTCCTAGTCCTAAGTACCTACTTATATTTACCATTATTAGTATTAAATGGTCTATCATACTTACGTATGATCAATGATCATTCGATGGATTTTATTTCAAGACATAAAAAGTTTATGATGAACACCCTTTCTTTCAAATGTACATACAGATTAATCGAGTTGAGACAGTTTATTTTTAGTACCCTACAGCATATTTCCACAAATCATTGAGTATTTTATATCATTCTTCGACAGAAATCAGATAATACATTCTTTGAATTTCCATATATTTACCACTACTTTTAGTATGTAGAATAATGAATACGTTGAAGGCGAAATAATCCTCCATAAATTGGCTATTTTTTTGCTCGAAAAGCTAGAGATATTCAAAAGGTTCTGCTGGTTTCTGTTACTAGTAAAACTTACAAATAAAAGTCGTATAAATATGCTTGAAAATCCCAGTTAAGAGTCACAAGTCAAGACAAGATGTATCTGTTTTGTTTGACCTTAATCAGAATTTTGAATATTATAAAATTCAAACAGACAGAACATAACTTGAAATAGGGTACCCCATTAGCATTAGAAATAGGCATCTAATCTTAACTTAAGATTCTTAAGTCCTAGTCCTAATTACGTAGGCACATAATATTATTGATATATCAGAAATGGGGAAATTGAGAAATGTTTTTCTGTTCTTTAAGGATGACTTGGACGACGACCAGTCACTCTCCTCGGGCAATTCGAGCTTAAGCGGTGATGACCATGTTCCTCATGTGTTGGCCCCATCCCCCACCTCAGATCATGCACCAAGAAAGTGTCTTTTGTGGGCCTGCAAGGCGTGCAAAAAGAAAACGGTGACGATTGATCGACGAAGGCAGGCCACTCTGAGGGAACGGAGGCGACTCCGAAAGGTATTTATTTATTTTACCCGTGTTTATGAGGCAAAATGTGTCAAAAATGTTCAAAAAAATACATGATTATTGCTATATATGTCTATACTTGTAAAGTCCCTATTTGATAAAACTAGTACCTACAGATATGTAAGGCAGTATGTTGGTTTGGTTTTATATAGATATAAAACCAAACCTTTATATATCCGTACATGTACCATTATATTATGCAGTATTACGTTTGGATTTTAAGATTTAGAAGCAACAGGTTTGTCAATCGTGGATTTGACGATTGAAATTGAAGTAAACATGCAGAAAATTATGTTTGTTTAACGACTCGATCCTAATCGACTTTAAAATCCTGTAAGATTGACATTTATTAATCCTTAATAATAATTGAGGCAAAAAATCCTCACACATTTCAAATTTTCAAGTGGGGTAAGCAATTTTTAATTCACTTTGATAATAAAATATTTTGCCATCAAGATACTACTCGTATCAGTATAAGTAGTAGTAAATAGTAAGTGCAATATTACTGTTAGTAGATATTCAATATTTTGGTACTACTGTAGTAAGTAATTTACCACCCCTATAAAAACAAGCGTAAAAATAGCTAAAAAGTACTTTTGAAAATCTTTCACACTTTGTCATATATACCTACATAAATCCGTATACTAGTAAATTTACGTAAATAGCTAGTAAATAAAAGTACAGTTTAATTTGGCTGTTTAATATATTATCGGAGGGATTGGGCTAATTAAAATTTGGTGATGATCATTTTATGATAAATTTGGCTCTAAATCAATAATCTTATTAATAAGTAGGTTCTATTACTAGTAGTCTACTGACTACTGTACTATCTCAGCATTTCACTGTTAATATTCTACTTATATGATACATGAATGTTTATTTTTACATGACATTTTTATGCATTTTTACATAAAATTATATTGGAAAAGATAAGTATCTACTTAGAGAAATCAATCAAATCTCCAATTAATATTCTGTGGGTGGTTGATCATATTTCATTGAGTGCAGTATTTTGAAAGGATAACTTCCTTCATTTTAAAATTTAAAAAAAAATTGCTTATAAAATATGAAAACTAATTAAATATGTACATAATTGATTTCTAGTTTCTAAATTTTTTTTTACATTCACTGAATCTGACAGAAAGAGCCTTAAACATAAAATCTTCCAAATAGAAATAGTTCAATGCTAATATGTATAGAAGAAATCTATTATGCTTATGCTTCAAAATGGTAATCGTTATTTGACAATTTTTATAAAAATTTTCGATTCTGTTTGGTATTTTCTGCTCTAAATACTAAACGGTACCCTACTTGTCATTTTGGATAATTACAGTATAGGTATATAACATAAACATGTATCTGCTTACAATTGATATACCTAATACATAAGTACTTATCATTTTATGAAATGATTTTTAGATATTTAGCATAATATAAAGTGATTTTTATGATGAATTAAAGGTGAACGAGGCTTTCGAGAAGCTGAAACGTCGTACATGTTCAAATCCCGAGCAGAGACTCCCCAAAGTTGAGATCCTTCGGAGTGCGATCGAGTACATCGAGACCCTCGAGGACCTTCTCCATGGATCCAACAACACCACGGTTACCACAGACTCGAACCATTTCCTCAGAGAAGGTTCAGGAATCCTGGGATCTGGAAACTCGAACTCTATTCTACTTGTAAGTATGGTACATGATACTATTATACCTTAAAGCTATGTACCTACGAGTATAATACCTATACAAATATTTCATTTTTTATTTCATTTTTTTTCTTCTTGAAATTGAACCTAGTCACTAGTGCAAAAATAAAAATAAATGTCAAATCTGGGCCAATTATTTAATTTCTCAGATTCATGAAATGGTATGGTAAAAGTGGCCGGGTACGGACGGGTGCTGGATTTCAGAGTTTATTTCAGTTTCAGTGTGTCTTATGTAATATTTTGCAAGTGGGTTATTTTGGATTTGTAGGGCCATAAATAATACTTGAGCATTATTCTTATCGGGCAATTTGATTTATTCAGAAGGCAGTGCTTATTTACCTTTGGAGGTTTTACGCTCGAAAGACGAGAAAGCCACTTCTCATTCCAAATATACATAATACTTCACACACATAACATAACCATACTTACTACTAGGTACTATTATCGGTAGGGATCTATCATATCTACCGTTAAAAGAAATTTAAGACATTTTTACCATGAAAGCTCGCACAAATATCTCCAAAATCTCGGATTTTTTATTTATTTTTTGAACATTTCAGCTTCAAAAGAATATACGAGTAGACCTTATTTCTATGAATTTTAAAATATATTCAATCATTGATGACTTAAATTTAAGAATTTTAAATTTTTTTGAGGTCAAATCTTGAGTTTTGACCTGTTAATTTACTTATCGTTTATCAAGTAAATGATGTGTAAAAAAAATTTATCTTTAAACTTTGATATACATAGAAGATATTAATGGCCTTGATTCAAAATGAGCAATGATTTATGATTTAAATTCATTAGAATTACAATATAAACTCAAGAGAAAAAAATATAGGTTAAATATAATAGTGTAAAAACGATAATTTTAGTGCGAGCTAATAATCGTTTAAATTAAGGATATTCAAAATTTAGGTAGTTTAGCAAGGATATAAAAAGTCAAAGGGGTAAAAAAAAGGTATTAGATGTGAACAGATAAATATAAGGATTCATAGAAATGTTGTCTCATTTCATTTGTAAAGTTAAATTATGTATATGAAAATACATATAATACAATTTAATAAATGAGGACTGTTCTCGAGATAAATTTAGAGTACCCACTAATGCATTATACTACTTATTATACTTACAAATACATAGGTATAAAGTATTATACGTAATATTATGAATATGAATAAAAGTGATATGGAAATGATCCAAAATTTTTAAATCTCTCTACTTTGAGGAAAAAATCCTCAGAGTTTTCGTAACATGCCGATTAGACGACAGTATCAAATGAGCTCTCAAATCTCAAGGAAATTTTCTATTTTGCAATAATCCCTTATACATACTGATATAAACCTACTTGTACTATCAGTAGCTAGTCTACTCTACTACCTAGTATACTTTAGTTATCCTCTGTATTAAACTAGCAATTAACTATCTGCAAAAATGAAAAAAATAACTGACATGCATGATACCAGTAAAAAAATTATTAGGTATTTGAGACTATCCGCAAACTTAGGTTTAAAGTTTAGGTAATCTTGATTCATTTATGTTTTTTTATTAGCGATATTTCTTTGATAAAAATGACAAAAATTCAGTTCCTTATTCTTAAAAAGAAAGCATAATCTTGAATAAAAGCTTTATTTGTGTACTTTTTTATTAGGGTTTTTAAAAAGTGTTGTAAATCCTTATTAATATTCATAATTTAAATTCTGAATTTTGTAAGCATTTTAAAGTATGAAAATAATATGAATTAAACATTGGGAGTTGTTAATAGATAAAAGATAAATATATGGTAGTACCCTAGGTGCAGTATATACATACATAAGTAGGGTAGGGTACTCTTACCAGTAGGTAGGTACTATTATAGTATACCTATATACAAATATTACGGTAATTTTGTATTCGAAATGCGGAACAAAAAACAAAAATTAAAAGACGCTTATGTAAAATGTAAAGTGTAAAATGATACCTTCACAATATGTCAATTTGTAACTTTGCTTCTTAATTTCTAATAGTTTTATAGGTAGTTTATAAGTATGTACATTGCATATACCTACTACATACATATATATACATATTTATATTTTTTCCAGGTAGGCACCCTACTACTACCTTATTCTATTAAGGTTATTATAGTAGTATAGGATACCTAGGATACATAAATATCAGTATATACTTGTATTGTAGCTTGTAGGTACTTACTACCACATACTTACTGATTTAAGCAAGTTTTGAACATTTTCATTTTTCAGATGAATAACAAAATATAGGTTTGTTTAAAGTTAGGAACTTCTATACTCTACAATTATGTAGGCACAAGTATTTTTACAAGTAGGCCCTTCTGTACTGTACTTTGTGGTTGTACCCTTAAAATGAAATTGATACATTTCAGAAGTAATATTAGTAAGTAGGTACTCATTGTCATTTAAATATTTTAAAAATATCCTTAAAGTATTCATTTCATTTCATTCAATATTATGTAAAGATATAAATTATAAAATAATTTGTAAATGAAGTCAGAACGGTACAGCATTATAAGATTAGGATAACTGGGGTGAGAATAAGATCTGAGAAATGAAAAGTGTCCGGATGCCAAAGTCAAAACAAAAGTTGTTGATGTGAAGCCTTCAATTTGAGATTTGAGACTCAGGATTAAGAAGAAAATAAAATAAAATAAAATAAAATCTTTTACAACCCAAGTACTAACGAAACGACCTACTCGTAGCTTAGAAAATGACAAGGTTTTCTTGAGTTTTTTTTCCAATGGATCATCATTTTTGACTAACATTAAGTAAATGCTCTCAACGATATACTATCTATTTGGTGAACTATTAGTATTTTTGAGTGTATAAGTACCCTACCTTATACAATATTAAGGTCCATGAATAGTTAAGTCACAATTGTCCTACCAATTAGTCAATTTCACAGTTGAAGTGAGGGCATCCATCAGGGCCAGAAAACTGAGAAATAGAACGTGATTTTTGAGCACATTTCCCAGTTTTTCTATCATTTATTCTGCCCATTTTGACATGCCCATTTTAAAAGGAGCAGACAAATGACAAAGTGATGGTCTGAGAAACTCCATTACATAGATGCTTATTACATGTTATATATCCGTAGATGCTATCAGTCAATATTAAGGGGCTATAAAACTTCATATTACATTAAATAAGTGCATTAAAATATTAACCCTTAATCCCTTTGATTTGTAATTTGACGACTTTTCTAATTCTAAACTACAAACCTAATTCTAAAGTCCTTCTAAGCACAAAATTTTCGTAAATAAAGAGATCCAAAATTTTTTGTTTTTCTACATACTACAGGGTACTATTAGACCTACATTGTGACTATACAAGTATCTACTATCTACAATTTACAATAGGTAGGTACTATATAAGTACAACTGATATAGGCACTAGCTTTAATTTAGAAACAAAACTATAATTCATAAAAATGGGCTTTGATAAAATTATAAAAAGTATATTTAGATTCTTATTCGAATGTCTCAACTCAAGATTCAGAATCAAAATACAGAATGCAGAATATAGATATGTAAATGAAGATTAAATAAATTCGAGATTGTGATATATGAGATCCTACGGTTAGAAGTAGCTGGTAAGATCCATATGTCCTCCAGATGATGGAATTTAAAAATTTCAAATCTAGATCCCCTTCTTCATTAATTATCTTGATATGATGTTGATATAAACATCAGTTTATCAGTATTTATGAGAATTCTTTAGTAGGTATATTATACCTACTTTTATTATTAGTATAATAGTACTTACACTATAATTACTTATCTTTATTTTGAAAAATGAAAAAGAATCTGCAAAGAACTAATAATCTAAGAGTAAGCATTTTAATGAGACATCATAAAAGAAGTATAAATGTATCAAAAATTTCCTTTGATTTGTCGGTTTGATTAGCCCTAGAAAAATAGTTCATCCAAGTCTAGACTATAACATCTAATATCTTATTCATTATTCAGATTAATGCACATTTACCCAAAACATATCATAAATACCTACCTACATTTTAAACTCTGAAAATATTCAAGTTCAGGCTCTTAAGCAAATATCTGGTTATTTCAAAATCTTTTTTTGCATTTGGTTAGAACTAAAAAAAAACTAAAAATAAGCATTAATTAAGTTTAAAAAAATATCCTTCTTTAATGAAATTCTTTAGTAGAGTAGGTATGTATGGTATCAGAAGACAGTATGTAGGGCCACTAGGTAGGCATTTCTCATAAAAAAATTGTGTTTTCAAATTATTTCAACTGTTGGATTTGAAATATCCAACTAACGATAAAGAGTATTAATGATTAGCAAATGACAAATGGGGTGTTGATTAAATGTTATTTTTGTTTTCGATTTCAGACCTCAGCCTCAGACTCATACTATCATGATCGACATCTTGGCTCTCAAAACTCTTCACCTTTTACCCCAATCAGTGGTAAGTTCGGTTTTAAAAAAATCTGAATACCTATATGTATTATGTATTAACCTAGATAGTAAAGTAGATATTTACTATAGTATACCCTACTTAAATAAAATCTTAGTCGACATGGAATACTAGAATCAAATACTGATAGTACCCTACCCTACAAATTAATAGCCGTTAGATAGTAGGGTATAGTAAAATATCGATTGTGTTAAGTTAAAAGTATGTGTGAAATTGTAGGAATTTTATGTATGCTTATGCTTACATATATATCTGTATATCTTGTACTTGTAATACTGATGCTACACTTACACATGCCAATGTTAAGATAAAAGAGAAATTTCAAAAGATTTAAATATTTTTAATTATTTTAAAAGAGCAGTTTAGAGTTTAGAGGAAGTTTTGGGTGCATAGTAAACAAGTAAGGTACTTTAAATGTTGAAAAGTTAGAGTGCCTGCCTTTTGTAATGGATATATTTACTTTAATTTTCTGATGGATGGATAAATGGACCCCTGATTTATAACTTACTTTGTGTTTCTATTTCTAGAACACAAGTACGTCTACAATATAATGTAGTACTACTACTATTTGTTGTACTACCTATTCTATTATTAAGTAAGTAGAGATATTTTTACTATTTTTACTATTTTTTATAACTTTTTTTTGATTTTTACCATTTCTATTATAAAGGTATATCAGTATGACTATATAAATACTTAAATAATTATACATATATTATTGGTAGGTATTTTACAAGTATTTGTGAGTGATTCAAACTCAATTTTATTCGAATTTATATTATATAGGGTACTTTTAAAGTAAAGTAAGTACATACCAATACAATCAATGCAATCCTAAGAAGAACAAAATCAAAATATACATTTTTTCTTTTATTATTCCGTATATTTTTAAGTAAAAATAACTACTTCTAAAAGGCAGGGGCTAATAAGTTGGGTAATAGATTACTTTTCAACTCGAGAGATATGCCCGATTTATATTAGGTGTCAAAAGAGGAATTCCAGTTTTGAATGCACTTTATACAGAATAAAAAATTCTGCAAATTTAACATTATAACTTATGCTAATCATGTAACTTATTTGTATCTTCATTCTTTATAAAATCTTATTTATCTTTAAACCTGCGTATATAAAAATCAAATCTTTGAAAAATGGCACCTCTAATTTCAATCTTTTGAGCTTTCTGTTAGCAAGATACGATAAAGATGGGTAATAAAATAATTGACTTATCCAAATTCGAAGCAAATTCAAAAATCATTTTTTTATTTACCAAAAAGTATATTGAGCAGCAATTTTTTGGGTAATATAACATTGAAATTGAACAGAATCGTCAATAGACATTAGGAATGGAATTTATGGTTTATGGACTGTGCAATCGTTTGTCATTTCCAATCAGTGACCAAGCACAAGCTAGCTACTACAAGCCAAGAAAGAAAGATACATTTACAGATACTTACCTACTATTAGATTTGGGAATTTTTTTAAATGCAAGCATGAAATGCTAAAAGATAGATTATAAATGGGTATCTACGAGTATGTAAAACACTATCTTTGAAATAAAATTTCGCAATTACCTCATTTCTTTGTTAATATGCATTTAAAATGAGCAGTAGTATCTTATGTAGTATATTAACTAACGATAAATATTGAGGCTGATGGGTATAAATCTAAAAGTAGTAAATATTCTGTAATTGTCATAATTAATGCTAAGACCGAGACCAAAACTCACCCTTCGGATTATTCCCCTTGTGTTTTCTCAAGACTCTTGAGAATTCTTTTTTTTAACATGAAAACTCCGGCCAAATGAACAGCATAATAAATTGAACCATTACCTCAATTTCTTCTGTTTCTTTTCCATAATCCCCCATATATATTCTATATTTAGGGCGTAATCCTGCCATAAAGTCACAAGGTAGAAAACAGTGTCTCAAAAGTTGGCATTTGAATTACCACTTTTCTAACCTTTAAAAAATGTTAGGAACATTAATTTGTAATTAAAATATTTTTGAGGCTAATAAAATGTACCTATTAGTATCCAATTGCATTTTAGAATTAGTAACAGTAACTAACTTTTCTTTGTTTACTAATCTTAAGCGTGATCTTTTTACTAATATTTACTAATATTTTTCTTAATTTCGATAAATACCTAAGGATCCTATACATTTTTACTTAAACTGCGGATAATATTAAATTAATTTGTATAAAGTAAACTATGTATACCTAATTCTAATACTGACAATGAGGATCGTTAGTAACTCTTTTAAATGCCCTATAAATTAAATTATCATTTGGTTTTAAGTAGGTTCCTAATATAGGAGGCTGCTTCAGTATATTAGGAGCATGTATGATTTTTTATTTATTAGATACGATATTTTTAGATTTCTGCACTTTATAAATACTACTACTACTACTACTACTACTAACTACTACACTTTAAATTACAGATTATTTTATTATATTAAAATTTTAGAGCCGAACAAAAATACTATTTACTTTTCGAATCAAGTGTAGATTGGTATTTTTGATTCGAAATAAACAATAAATTATTACTCTTTATTAGACAGACACGTCTTTTAAATAGTTTATTTGGATTATTTTCAAAAATAATATCAATTCAAGCTCCCAAATTCCAAATTCCTTTTTTACGTTTGTCTAATTGTCATATACTTTACATTTGTTCAATGTAGGGTACCTATGCATTGTTTCATGTATCGTTCTTGTGTAAATGAGACATTTTATTCCGAGAATTTACATGCACAATTTAAGAGATTTTTTCTAATCAAAATCAAACCTTAAAAAAGTATTTACTCTAATAAATATCGACAGTTACCTACATGCATTACATATTATATAAGCAACAAGTAAGTACTTTTCTTAAATATTGACAAAATTGAGCCCTCAAAATCAAAATACCTTCAAAATACCTATTATAAGTATCATAGTTCTACAAAAATAGATACCTAGTATCTAGGTAGGGTACTTAAGAATCAATTCAAAATTCAAGTAGGGTACAAAATATTACTAAAAGATGATTTCAACTGAAATTTACATAGACTTGAATTTGGATTTCATAACCATCTACACATAACAGATAGAGTTTGTACCTATAAATTTTGTATTTAAAGATAAGTAGCATTATAAATATATATGTAGGTATATATATGTATTTTGTAAAGTACTTTTGGGGTTCATATTTTATCTTTGTCATGCAATAAAATAGATCTTTCATTTGAGAGAGTTTGCTCCCTAATACTATGTATATATCTGTAGATAGGTAGCTACTATGTATAAGTAAAAAGTATAAATAAAAGTATAAAAAATGAATAATTCTTATTCTTGTACATATGCACTGGGAGAGTGGGACTTTATAATGTGTAAAAGAATAATTTTAATTAGCAAGCCCGAGAGACAGATGAGATGAGGAGGCGGGCTATCAAATACAAAGTTGGCCCCGGCTCAGATAAAATAATTTATTTAACTAATCCCAGGCATAAGAGACCATTAAAACATTAAACATTACTTTTATAACTACTATTTTTTATAAAACATAAGTAACTTATTATTTAATCTTAAGACTCGACTCGGAGAAATCTTTATAATTTTTATGAGATTTCTGGGACGATTCAGATCACATCTCGCAGACACGACACATTTCCATACACTTAGAATCAGCATCAGTTCATAAAACGAAGTTTTTGTAAAAATAAAAAAAGTTAGAATAAACCTTTTTGCCGATGCCTATATCTAAATGCCTACACAATATCTTTACAAGTGTATATTAGCCCAAAAGATCAAAATATAGTCAGGGTTATAGATACTAGATAGAAATCTAGATCCGATTTTGGTTTTGAATCTGAAATCTGAAATCTGACCTGAAATAGATCAGTATTAAATACATCTAAAAACCATTATAACCATAGAATACTGCTGTAAGACATAGAGGCTTCAAAAAATTAAAAAAAAAACAATACTGCTGATATTATTATTTATTCAATTGACATCATATATTAAAAATCTAATAAAAAATAGCTTTTAGTACTCGTATATTAGTCAGTAAAGGATCTGCATATAAAAGTAACTTTATACCCCAAGTAATTTGAGACTTTATAATACGGTTGTACATATACCTATGTATCTATATATGTCATTTTTAAACAGTTTCATAAAATCATCTTAAAAAACGACGACTGCACGAACTTGAACTTGAAGATTTCTAAAAAAAAATCTGTTTATATATCAACAATTCATCTTAAATGGGCAAATCTCTAAAGAAAACTAATTTAAAATTTATGAACTTCCTTTCATTTTATACTTATGTACCCTGACTCCCTGACTATGACCCTATAAGCTAATACTAATGCTAAACTAATAGAAAGTACCCTACCTTATGTATTCCTTTCCTACGGCGGCTTACGTAAGTATCTATATAGTATCGTTAGTACCAATACCAATACCTATGTGTATTTTTGTTTAAATACTAGCAGTAAAAAATTTTTAGGTAGCAAAAGTCCTCAGCCTTAAAAGTCAAAAGCCCTTTGAGTTTATGTGCTAGTATGTATGTATGTATTTATATTAGTATATTAGCGTAGGTACTACCAAATGTATTTTAAAAATGCTTGTATCTACTGATGATATCTATTAACTCTAAACATATTTTAATAGTCAGAGTTTTAAAAATACTTAAAAAATATCTTGACATTTTCTTGGTAGTTGACTTTAATTCTTTTTTTAACAACTTCGTTTCCTTACACATTCATTTCATAAGCATGTACCTACCTATATAATATATTATGTGTAGATATAAGTAAATATTATAATATATGTAGGTATGTACACTTTTACAAGTAGGTACTTTAGATAGATATTTCATGTGCTGAATTTATTCAAAATCTGAAAAAAAAATAAGTGGCAAAATACAGATTGTCTTTGTAAGAAAATCAATTTTATTTACACACATTTACTTAGAAAATTAAGACCAAAATCTGGTTTTTCAAATAGAATTAAATGACTATTGGGTAATTTAGGAATTTTTCAGATAATAAGAGGGTACCATTTAAAATCTATAAGTGAGTTAATCATAATATAATATAGTTATGTCGTAGGTAACTTACATTACATATATTTACCATGATTATAATTATGTATTTTTTCTACTTTTTAGAATCAAACGAGTCAGGGAAGGGTCGAAGTTCAAGTCTCGATTGTCTCAGCCTCATTGTCGAAAGCATTTCAAGAGTCAGCCGTGACTTGGGTGGCAATCCAGAATTCTCTACTTCGGTCCTCACATGAGAAAATCAATTTAAACTTTAAATTGTAATTTGTAATGCTTATGTATTTAATTTATTATATATCTAATCTATTATATAGCTTAACATAATTTGTAGGTACATTACATTATACTTAAGAATATGTATAGTAGTTTTTCGCGTATTAATATTTTGTAGTCAAATTACACCCCAAGACCCAAGATCTTTGACAGTCCATAAGTTAGAGGAATATCTCGACGATATAGTCTTTGTCATGTTTAAAATTAAGTCATTTAGCTTAAAATATCCATTTACTCATACTTTGTATTATTGTTTAAACTGTCATAAAACTAGAAAAAGTTTTGGGTAAAAATAATTTTTTTCAAATCTAGTGGATACTATTTACTTGAACGTTACCTAACACTTTACACTTAAAATCCAAAAAGTATTAGGTTATTTTATAATGTACTTACATATTATATGTACCTAAGTATAATACTTAATAGATATTTGAAATTCTAAAAATGATACTAGTGTAAAAGTACATAACCTTACTTAATGGTAATAAAAATACATTTAACTTAAAAGACTGCAAATTAATGTCTTGTTCTTGTTACCCGCATAAAATCTAAAAAAATATTTAAAAATTTTATAATTTGCGTATTTAGTAAATAGATTACTTGCTTATACTATACTTAACTAATTATACAGACAGGTATGTAACTACCTTCTTATGTCCAAAAATATGAGCTTTGAAAATATAAGTATGTAATTTTAATCTATCATCAAATTACCTCCTTTGAATTGTAATAAGTGTAATAAATAATATACAATATCTCGAGTTTATTTTTATAATTTAGAAAATAAGATAATTTTGAATTTTGAATTTTGAAAGCCAAAGACCTTTAAAATTAAACCTGTATATCGAGCTAAGTAAATGAGCTATTATTACATGTACTGATATCATATTTGAATGCAATTGTATTGAAAACTATAAGATACATATAATTTAATCATTAATAAATAATAAATACATATAAACGGAATTAATTTACATATATGTACGCAACCTAATTACTTTATTAAAAATTAAAAATTAAAAATGATCATAATGAAAGCTTTCTATAGTAAGGTATTAGGTATATATACCTAGTACAGGTGTATCTATTTTCTTGTCTATTAGATATCATTGCCATTTTATTCAATTTTTAATAAATAAAATATAAATACTACTGACCTGTACTGTAATACCTGTACATATAAAATATATTGGTAATATAAGTAAATAAATTTAGTAATAAAATAAAATATGTACTTAAATAATAAGATAAATTAGGCAATGCAATGGTAGGTTACCCTACTACTATATAAATGTTGAGAATTCTAGAATTTGTACCTGAATCCTCATTTCTTAACCAGTTTTCTACCAAATTATCCAAAATTAAAGATTTCATTTCAATCATGCAATGTTAATTAATTCTAAGAATAAGTTGAAAAAGTCCCACGTAGTAGTACGAGTATTTATTGATTTAAGAGTTAACTACAAAAACACGTTTACCGAAGTATGTAGCATGTTTCAAAATTCAAAATAGGTACCAAATGCAACTTAAATCGATACGCAATATGAAGTAGGTACTAGGTACCCTTACCTATCTGTAAGTAGAAGTATGTATAAGATAAGTGTATAATAATAATAATAGTTCCTTAAAGGAATCTACTGCAGAAAGTATCCGATTTTCTCAAGTCGAGTCATAAATTGTCATAGTGTCTTTCCAAATGGAGATTAGTTAGGTTAGAAAATGTTTTCACAAAATCGGTACATATCCGCTCGTACTCGTAGCTCTTTAGAAGTAGCTCATATCCTTAATACATATATGTACATAATTACTCTTAATTTTTTTTTTAGTTTTATGGGATTTATTGCCAAACACTTACAAAGGGTTTTACAGTCAAAGATGCATCTTTGATTTTCTCACTTTTGATTTTCTCACTACTCATCACCTTTTTTAATTGGCTAACACAAATTTCAAAAAAAAATTCTCGTCGGTGCGGTGGTGAATTCAGGGTTCAGATAGTGAAAACATTTACAAAAAATTGATTATAAAATATCTTACTATTAGTTCAAAAATGAGTAAAAATTCTAAAAATTGATTAGAAGTAAACTATTTGTAACAGTAGTAAGTAGATGTATGTAAAGTAGTTGTTCAGATAATTTGGTTTGGGTTCCTTTACATTTCAAATGTAAAATAGGTACCCTATACATACTTATAAAAAAATATGTAAATATTCTCAATTCTCGATACTACCTACTATAGTCTATAGTTAGGTAAGTAGATCCTTTGACCAAGGTACCTACTACTAACCTACTATATGCTTGGTACGAGAAAATATCATATGTACCCTAATGGTAATGCAATGGGTCATAAATACTTGAGGGTAAGTACACATGGTGAGTGTGTTTAAATAAGTACTCGTAAGTATTAGGCTATATAAGTATTTACATTTTACCGACAACTTTCACTTAAAAGTTTAAAAGTAAAATATAATATACCAAGAGCATAACATAAAATATGGATCCCTTCACTCACTCGAGGATTTCGTTCTCGCTCTTAATTTAACAATTTAACTCACCAGCCGCACTCACGGGACTCATAAACACTTTGCTTTAAAATATAAATAATCTTACTATTATATCGCACTAGTACTAGACTAGTACTATGCTACTAATTCATAAGTACATAAATTTAACTTTTTAAAGACATTTTTCACCAGCAGATCCTAAAACCATTAAAGATCTTGTCTCAGCTCAAATCATGTGTTTCATTCAGACAAATTTTAAGCCACGAGTTCGAGTGGTCTTAAACTTAAAGCAGGACAAAAATTAAAAGTCAAGCTACTCTTCCCTATATAGACTATGTGCCTTATATAAGTGCCTTATATAAGATAAGTTACAGTAGGTAATTACTTCACTTTGACATTCTGAACTTTGTTTTGAGGTAAGTAACCTGATATCGGCCTCAAGTGTCAATTTAATGCTTATACATTAAAAAATTTGATTTTCAATAACCTAAACCTACCCTACAACTAGCGACCAGGCTAGTTTACAATCAATGTGTGTGATTATATGCACAAGGCACAAGCTTATACAATCAATGCAGATACCTATATAACCAATTTTCTATCTCGTAAAATGAATAAATGAACAAAGAATTTATAAATTACTAATTGGAATCGAATTCCAGATCCAGATAGATTCCAGAAGCAAATATTAGATGTTTTCCTTGTGTGCCCTTAAAACGTTCTGTTGACAGATTGAGACATTAAAATTGTTAATATTTATAGGGCACTTACCAAACTAGACTTACATTCTACATAATACTGTACTGTACAGTACAGTCTGTACTGTACTGTACCTTAAACCAACCCCAAACTAGTAAAAACATTGAACCGAGGGATGCAGATTAGAAAGAAAGTTTATTAGTCAGTAAAGGAATGAGATGAGTAAGGATAAGGATGCTCATGGATTTTAATTTTGCATGCTTGGGTTTTGGCATAATAAAATAAAACTAAAACTCAAATCTGCCATTTCTTATTTTACAATTTTTAGTAGGTAACTTATATATTACTGATATCTTCTAACTACTTCTTGATCTAGTCAGAGTCAGAATCAGAACATGACAGAATGAACGTGAAAAAAGCATTATGTATTTATCATTTTTCAGCAGGATCCTTTGTGACAAAGCTTACTCATTCATTACATAGATAATCGCTTTCGATTAATGCTTTATTTAAGAATACAGCTCTTTATGCTCAATGTCAACCTGACGGCTAACATTGCTTATTCTTGAAGAATTCAAATTCAAATTCGAAGTAAATTAGCTTGGCTTCGATTCATTTATTATTTGCAAATTGCAATCATATTTATCAGACGAATTCCGCGGTAGAGTTTCCACCATGCCAGGTCCTAATTGAGAATTGAGAGGCTATCTCAATCTCAATATCATCTCACACACACACAGCTCACATTAACATTAGTATCAGTATCAGTATACTTATATACCTTATGCTTAATCATTATTCACAATCACAAGACTATAACCTAATTATAATTAAATAACCCGTTAATTATTTCCCAACGTACACAACTCCAACCAAAAAACATAACTGATGAACTGATGATGTTTACTAAATAAGTCTCAAGTTGCCTCAAAAAACTGGATCAAAAAATAAATGCAGCCATGAAATACATAATATTATGATGATGATGATGCGAGCGATGAGCTTGAGCGATGGCATGAAATGAAATTGAATTGAAATTGAAATTGAAATTCTATTTTTATTCTGGTATTTCTATTTTTTATTTTTTTATATTCATTTCTCATTTCATTATTACCTGACCCTGACCTTGACTTGCCTATTTACCTCAACCTGCCTTATTTCAGGACCAGTCCAGTTTGACCAAATTGTTATTGGCCTTTCCAGGTAAAGTAAATTGGAATTGATCACTATTTTTAAAGTATACAGGTGTTGAAAAAGCAGGGATCAATTAATTTTATGTTATTGTAACTTTGAATTCGAGTTTATATAGGTATGGGTCAAATTTATTTTGTAAAATTAACGTCATATTCATATTCCATATTCGGCTTCTTCAGACAGAGCAGAATTAAATGAATATGCCCATAAACATAATATTATAACTTAATTGATGGGCTGTAAGCATAACAAGATCTTTATTTATTAAAATCCAATAAATGTGCATGCATGGGTATTAAATAAATATGTATCAAAACTTTTTTAGACTTTTGTATAAGATTCCAAGTAGGACCATGGCATCTTATAAAGATGAAGTAGCTGGGACTTCATCTTCACGCTGTAAAATCTTACCACCATCACCACCTTCAGAAGAAACTCAAAAAGCCAAGGTCAAAGATGAGGATGATGTAAGTTTTTTCTTTTTACGTGCTACAATTTATTGTAACAAAAAAGCAATTGTAATTGGTAAGCTATGCATGTACATAGAATATAAAATCATATTTTAAAGGTAATTCATAATATTTGTTCGATTCATTCTTACTTTATAATATTTAAAATATAGGCCAAACTTGATGATATATATGACAATTGGAACCCTATGGAGTTCGCCATTGCGAAATTTGAGAATTATGGAGATCCCATTGATGATATGTTAGGGTTTATTACGGGTGAAAGTGCTACGAATGAGGTCCCTTGCCAATTTCATGATGGGTTTAGTAAGCTTCAATTAATCTTTCATTTCTTTAAAGTTAAGTATATTATGGTAATTACATAAATTTATTATTAATTAATTAAAATAGGTGGAAAATGTTGGAAGGTATGTATTTAATTATATAAGTAACAAAAATAATCATTAAAATATTAAGGGATCCCGGTGCATTTATTCACATAGAATTTATACTGGTGGAAAATTTTTACAAGGTTTTTTTATATTATTATTATCATTTTATTTGTAATGTTTTTAAAATAATCTTATGTTTAGTTACTTTACATTTTTTTTTCTCTTATAAAGATCATGAAAATTTTAAAGTTGGAGTTCGGAATGATACTAGACCCATAACACATGCCGCATGTTTGTTGGATAAGCCGTTGGCTCCAAAGTATTCAACATTTCCAGCTAGAGTTGTATCTGTGGAGTCGCCTTATGAATTTTACGTTATTCCTCACAATAAGTGGGCTTGTGTTTGTAAATCAGCTGGCGAAGATCATATTCCTGAAAACGAAGATATAAACGGTCGGTTTCAAAATATTAATTAAATAAAAAATTTTAATAACTACCTACTTATTTTGTTTAATTTTGAATATTTTTTGAAGATGATAGCACATTAATTGGTGAAAAAATATTGAAAGAAATGCAAAAGGGACTTACGATGATGATGAGAAGAAATAAAGCAGCTTTTCAGTCACCTACTTATTGCCTTCATCAACTAGTTGCTGTTCGAATTCAAGACGAAAATTTGGACACTTGGCATAGAGGGATAGTTGAAGGTATGTACCTACTTATGTACCTACTTACTACTTAATTATTACCTACTTAATGTGACTTTAATGCTAATACTAATAGAAATGTTTTCTTTGAAGATGATTTTATTCCAGAATTTGAAGAAGTTAATCCTAAAGTTAAAATTCAACTTTTAGACTTGCCCATGAAAATATCGGTTTCACCTAAAGATGTGGCTAGCCTTCCTGTTCAGTTCTCTAGGACTAATTCAATGGTTCAATCTTTAATTATTAATTATTAAATCTTTATATAAATATCAGTATTTTTATAATCTTTTTAATGCTTTAGATCTTCAAATGTGCTTTGTCTGGTTGTAGCCCTGTTGGAAGGATTTGGACAAAATCTGCTTCGAGTTATTTCCGAAATATGGTTTTTGAAAAGCTTTGCTTACTGGAAATTCAAAGAACGTGAGTGATTTATTATTTTTTAAAACAAAAGTAATGTTTATGATATTCTTTTTTAAATAGAATTTTGCCTGATTATTCTTACGGATACAGAGAAAAGGAGCCTTACTTTGTGCGGTTGATTGTTTTAGACAATTGTAAGAATTTTGATCCTGTAAAAAAACTTATTGATAGATCTAAAGCAATTCCTTGGAATCCTTTTCCCACACGACCATCCATCGCTTCTAGAAAAATTCCTTATCATCTGTTTTGTTACTTGGAAAGAGAAAGAGAAGAAAATCGAGTTGGAAACGTCGAAAATGATGTACAGAAGGCTGAAGAGGAGAGATTATTGAAAGCTCATCAAAGATTTAATTTACCCATGTTTAGCAGTAATGTAGAAGATAAAGAGGAGATGATGCTGAAACAAATGAATCCACAGCCCCAGAAGGCACAATACAAAAAAATTCAAGCTTCTTTGATTAAAACATCAATCGATTAAAACATGGTGATAAAATATAGCATAGCATAGCTGTAAATAATTATTGTCATTTTTATATACTTTAAAATTAGGTTCGTCATCTCCGAATTATATTTATAGTTAGGACTTGACTAGTTAATTTAAATGCATCACCTATCTTATTCGAGTATTAACGAAATATAAAGAAATCTTTATAGATTAAAATTCTAGATTCTAATATTAGTTAAAGTTAAATATTTTTCTTAAATAGGTTCTTATTTGATTCAGTAAAATTAGCAAAAAAATATTTTTTGTTATATTTCATTAAAGTTAGATATTTATTAATTTTTATCCTTATTACCTAAACGTTAATATTATTAGACCAGACCTTAATAGACCTTAATAGGTATTACCATAGATTAATAAAGAATACAAGATAAATAGCTAGCTAATTAACCAAGAAGAACAAAATCAGGTCTAAGTATAGGTGGCGTAAAGTGACATAAACTCATTTTTTGGAATATTTTATCAAATTATTT
>JAQIXA010001261.1:0-26500 GCA_034699045.1 Nanhermannia cf. coronata Gr-Ori-00579 | reverse complement strand
ATTCCCCAAAAAAAGGCAAAACTGTCTCCAATCAATTTTGCCCAAGTTTACCTATATCAATAGGTACTAAAAGTAAGCAATAGAAAAAGCGACATGAGCTCATTTCATAAACATTTGAATTTTATTTTTAGAAATTTTTTTTTATGAAATTTTTTTTGTGAGTGCGTGTGATTCTCCAGTTCCTGTTCCTGGTTCTTCATTAATATCGTAAGTTACAATTGCACAATTACTACTAAGATTTGCATATAAAGGTCTAAAGGTCATTCAAACCATCAAATTGTCATCGTTTTCATACCTGTCACAAAGTCCTGCTGGTGTATTTGCAAAAATGACGACTGAAGTCGAGATCCAGAAATCACCGGCTTCTCAACTAGCTGACATAAAGATAGAAGATGATGACCAAGGATTTAACATTTTACAAGATTTTGAGGTCATTATTAAGGAGAATGCTAATGACATTCATCCGGTTATCAAATACAGGTAATTTGTAACCCTTATTATCTGTATTGTAAATAACTAGGCTACCTACCTTATATAATATTATATGCTAAGCTAAGCTATGTAGTTTTATATGTTTGTTTTTTGAAAACATATTTAGATCGAAAAGTACTGGATTAACTGTGGTACACGCAAGTGTTCCTGGTCCCATCGTTCATGGATATATTGTTTTAGGTACCTAATTGAACATTCATTGATTTTTTAATTTTTTAATACCTACCCTACTATTTACAGTATTTATTTTATATTTATAAGATTGTATAATTTTTTTATTTTGTAGCTACAAGGGCAGACAACGATGATGGTTTAATAATTTTTTCTTAAAGTAAAGCTAGTGATTTGTTTTAACATTTCATTTATTTTGGTTTAGGATTGCCACATACGTTAGAACATTTGGTATTTCTTGGATCCGAAGAATATCCTTACAAAGGTATTAAAATTAAGACCACTTCATTTATTTTAATAAATAACTTTATTTATTATAAGTAGGATATAAGGCAAGATATAGATTTTTATTTATTTACAGGAGTATTGGACACTGTGGCATCTAAGTGTTTTGCCAGTCAAAATGCTTGGACAGGTAATTTTTAAAGGATAGGTTTATAAAGTTTTAAACTTATAAGTTTTTGTTTATTTAGATGTTGACCACACTTGCTATACGATCACAACAGCTGGTCATCAAGGATTTTGTGAAATGTTGCCAATTTATTTGGACCATGTTTTTTATCCTATATTATCGGTAAGGTTTTATTTTCCGATTAGTGCCTTAGCTTTTTGAGATTATATATAGGTATGTAGGTAGCTGTAGTAGTACCATTAAATTATAAACTAATTTCATGTTTTATTATTTTCAATAGGAAGAAGCATTTACGACAGAGGTAAGAAATTTCACTTATTCATTTTGGACACGGTTTAATTTTTTTCCTTTTTTGTACAGGTCTATCATGTTAATGGTATTAATTTTATTTAATTTTATATCTATATTTTAAAAGAAATGAAAGAAAATTATATTGTATTTTAAAATAGGTGACGGGTTAGACGGCGGTGTAGTTTATTCGGAAATACAAGCTAAAGAGAATACCGGCGAAGATCAATCCTATCAAGCTCTTGTGAGATCTTTATATCCAGAGTCATCAGGATACTATTGGCAAACTGGTGGCGTTTTGAAAAATTTGAGAGAAGACTGTAGTAATGCTAATGTAAGTTAATTTACTCGTATTAGAAGTAAAGGAAGTTATTTTTATTGTATTTATATTTATACATTATTACTAAATAAGTTTAGTGTAAAGTTTATAAAGATATTTAATGATTTATTTCGATTTATATATAGGTAAAAGCGTTTCACAAAAAATATTACAATTCTAAAAACTGCTGCCTTGTTATTTGTGGTATGGTACCTCCAGCTGAAATTTTCCAAGCCTTAGAACCAATTGTTAAAAAGATCTTGAAGAAAGGGGACGTTAAATCGACATGGAATGATCTTTGGCTGGACGAAATTCCTAAAATTGAGAAAGATATTGAAAAGACTTTGCATTTCCCATCAGAGGACGACGAAGAGGTCATATTTACACTTGGTTTTCAAGGTCCAAGTGCTAGTCATGAAATTGAAAAGATTCAATCGATTAGACTTTTACTCGAGTACTTTACTGATAGCACAGTGGGAGCATTACAGCAAGATTTTGTTGAAAATGATGATCCACTCGCAAGCTCAATAAATTATGCTGAAATTGAAAACAGTAAAACTGCTTTTTATTTGGAATTAGAATCTGTCCCAAAAGAAAGGTTTGTGATCATAAAAACTATATATTATTTTTGAAAATAAAAGAGATTGAAATTGATCTCTTTAATTAGGATGAATGAAGTTATACCTCACATGAAGAAATGTTTTGAAAAAAATATCGAATCGTTTGATTTACAAAGAATGAGAGACATTGTCAAAAAGAATTATTTAGAAGAACTCTCTGCGATGGAAAATACACCAGGTTAGTTTTTATCTTGAGATTTATATTATTCATATTACAGTTTTGAAATACAATTTATTAGACTTAATTTTTTTATATCTTTTATAACATCTTTTAAATTGATCTTCAAATCAGATTTTCCTGATTACCAAAAGATTATTAATGTATATTTTATTTGTTATTTATTTTTTTTTAGCTAACAGCATAGCCTACAGTATTATTGGAGATTTCTTATATGGAAATAATGATGCAAAGAAGTTTAAAATTCGTCTCTCAGCTGCTTCCACAATAAAAGAATTTTTAACCAAAGATAAAAGCTTTTGGACTAATTTAATTAAAGAATGTATACTAGATGAGAAATGGGTTTCAATATTTGCAATTTCAAGTGAAGATGAGCAAAAGAAGCTGGCAAATGAAGAAGAAACACGTGTCAAGGAAAGGGTCAGGTCTTTGGGCAAAGATGGTTTGAAGAAATTGAGTGAAAGTTTGGAATCAGCTATAGCTAAGAATGATGCTGAGATTCCTCTGCAAGTTCTTGAAAGTTTTTCGACTCCATCAATGAGTACAATAGGATATCACAATATAATTCGACATCAAGATCCTGAATTTATTCCTGATTCAAAATGCAAACTTTTATTAGATGATATTACTTCAAATTTTATCTATGTGACAGTCTTAATGGATACTTCAAATGTAAATGAAGGTAATGGTTTACTAACTTCATTTGCAAAAAAAGTTATGTAATTTTTTTATAGTTAATAATGTTATTTTTTTAAATATTTTCATTAGATCATCGAAAGTACTTGGCTTTATTCTGTGAAGCACTTTGTGAATCTCCTCTAAAATTGGACGATGGGACTATACTAGGCTATGAAGAAGTAGTGACTGCACTTAATCGAGATCTTATAAGTTATTCAACTGGTTTCGGGGTACGCAAACTTTCGTTCAATGCAATTTTGTAATATTCATTTTAAGATTTAAGAATTTTACCATTTTCAAACTTTTTAGGTTGATTCAGGTGGACGGTTCAAATGTGGAAGTTTTTCACATATTCTGGCTTTTCATTTGCAGGTAATGTCAAAGTATCTAACCATAAGTAGGTATTATCATTTCTCCTCTTTATATACTAACTTACATAAGTCTATTTATTTATTTATTTTATTAGATTGAATTAGAAAAGGCTGATGAAGGTTTTGATTGGATAAGAAAAATTCTCTGGAATGTTCAATTCAATGGAGAAAGGTTAATGATAATTGCAAATAAAATGTCAAATGATGTAACAAGACTTAAGAGGAAAGGGAATAGAATTGCATTGACAATGATGAAAGACATATTATACAAAAATGAGAGTAATGTAAACAGGATATCCTGTTTTAGACAACAAGCTTTTCTCAAAGACCTTTCAAACTCATTGCCAGCTCGTGAAAAGAAATTGGCAGACGTTTTGGAAGGTATTCGGAAAATTTGCACAGACCCAAATAATATGACAATACACATTTCAACGAATTTGGAAAAAGTGAGGAAGCAAGGGATTGACTTAAATGAGCTTTTATCAAAAAATCTTGTATTTTCTTCAGCTAATGGAAATGGAAACATCGAAAAAAGGTACGGAAACTTTCGTTCAATGAAAATTTTGATATTCATTTTATTAAGACACGAATTTAAAAACCATTTTCAAACTTGAATATTTAGGCTAGCAAATCAATTTGATACTCACTGGATGAAAAATATTCAAGATCTTACAAAAAATCCAAAGGAATATTTGCTTGGAATTGGTGGCGAAGATTCGTACGTTGAAATTAAAATAATAATAATGAGATTAAGAAATATAATTGCAATTATTTTAGGTCATTCCTTGTAACAGTATCACAAGGGATAAGTGACTATGATGGTAATGATTAATGATGCCTTTAATACTATTTCATTTGCAAAAAAAAGTTATGTTATTTATTTTAATATTTTCGTATTTGTACAGATCCTGCTCTACCAGCTTTGTTGGTTGCAATGCAATATTTTTGCCAGATGGAAGGTCCATTTTACAGAGCCATTAGAGGAGGAGGTTATTACATCACATTACATAAATTTACATTACATTTATTAATTCTAATTTCTTTTATAAATTCATTATTCTAGGCTTCGCTTATGATTTTTATATGCACTCGCATATTTATGAAAACCTCATTTACTTTCACTTATACCGATGTACTGATGGTAATAACACAGATTATAATATTTTCTTTTTATTCACTTAACTTATCTTTGAAAATTCAGATTTTTGCTTCAATTTTACAATTCTATATTTAATTTTACAAGTAAAATAGGATTATTGTCAGTATTAGGGTTTTCAAAGCTGATTACATGAATTAATTATATTAGATATTTATTTTACTAATTTACTGATTTAATATTTATTAGACTGTCGACTGTTAGACTTAATAATTAACCACGTTTTATTAATTGCTTTAGCTGTTGGAGCTTGGAAAGCTGCTGCTGATGGTATGAATATGAAATGCATCAATACATGCTATAATATTAATACACAATATTTACTACTATTTAAATAGTTGAAAAATACCAATACAACAATTTTTTTTATTTCTATTTTAGTTATTAAAGCCCATTTAAATGATGACAGCTTATGGAGTCTTGAGTCGCTTGAAACTTGCAAATCAAGTCTAATCTATGAAATTATTGAAACTGAGAAGGTAAGTAGAGTAAATACACAAAGCTTATTGTTTCTAAAATTATTCATTTCTTTTCAGACTCCACTCTCTCTTTCGCTCAATTCTTTATTTGCCTATTACCATAAAGTGCCTGGTGACCACTCAAGAAAACAAATTGAAAAGTTATCAACAATTGATCTTGAACAACTTAAAGCAGCAACTGAAAAATATTTGGGAGATTTGTTCATGAAAAGATGCAATTCGGTTCTTGTCTGTCCAGTTGATAAGTTGAATGCAATCTCGAACGGATTTAAAGGGTATAAATAAAAATACTTTTTTATTTAAAAAATTATTTATGACTACATTAAAACTGGAAACTTTTTTTTTTTTTTTTACTATTCCATAGATTGGATAAAAAGTATGAAATCTTAACATCGCTTGCAGCTTGCCCTCTATCAAAATTTTAATATTCATTTCATTAAATAATTATAATTAGATTCTAAAAAGAACAAGACTTTAAAATCAAATTATTAATAGGTACCTATCTATACTAAAATAACCAGTTTGAAAAAAACTAGATGTAGTTTAATTTTTATATTGGTAGATAGTTTTTTCTTGTTTTTATTCTTTGATTTAGGAATAAATTATAAATACATGAATATTAAATTAAAAGATTTGAAAAAGATTAATTACTATTATATTCTATAAAAATCCAAAGATTTATTTAAAATTAAAGTTTATTTAATAATTATACATGGCAGCTCTTTCTTTCCTCGTTTCTCGAAATCTTGTTTCATACTCTTTAACTAATTTCGTGATTGGATTGACAAGCTGGAAAAAATGAAAAGTTTTAATTTTTTATATTATCTTAGATAATTAGCTATATAGACAAGTCTTTTTAAGTCCTGAAAAACCTGACATTACCTCGATTTTATGTGTTCTCTTGTAAAATCGAGGAAAAGAGGTTTTTCAGAAATTGAAAGAAAGCTTTGATCAAATCCGATCGTACCTTTGTTGTTAAGCTTGGGTCTTCTCTTGAATCCTTTTTAACTTCATAAACAATATCATCAATAAGATCAAAGGGTAGATAAGGCTCAGCTTCAAGGCTGCTCAAAAGTCGAATACTATTGTCGAATTCTTCTTCAGCTCGTCGACCTTTTGAAAAAATCATTATTATCAACTTTGAATTTTTAATTTGATAGGTAGTGTACTGTTTTAATTAAGAAAAATTCACCTAAAGTAACTTCAAATATTTTTGTAATAATTTCAATGGCCTCATCCCAAATTCCATATCGATAATAACATCGAATTAATTCATTACAGTCTCTTTTCTTATACGAATCGATCAACCACTGAGGTAGAGGAATACTAGCTTCAAGTAATTTAATTGCAATTAACTTATGATGTCTTGTCGATCTCAAGGATTCAGTCTCAATTAAATATTTTTGAAGTAAATAGAAAGCTTTATCAATCACGTTCGAATCTTTATTTGGAACATCTAAAAAATGAAAAAAAAAATCCGTCAAAAAATATCCCATTTTTTTATTGAAATAACTACAGAATAGTTGCTAAAATAAGCAATACCTGAAAAATCAATATGTTTAATATAATCCAGCGGATCTCCAGATAATGGCATAATACCCAGGGCTAAATTAATACACGAGCTCGTAAAACTTTCAATAATTCGATCTTGAGAAAGTCCCCACAATTTTGCTAGTTTTAAGGCATCATCATAATAATGCTCCTTAAGTAATGCTAGGTAAACACTTTCAGCTTTATATTTGAATGCTAAAAAATAGGATTATTATAATAAATTAGTACAAGATATAAGATAGAGATAATATAAAAGTAGTATAGGTAATGTAAATCTTACCATCAATTTTTATGGATTCAAATGAGACTTTTCCATTCAAAAGAAGTATGTTGGATAGAACATGATATTGTTTCAAAATATCAGCATAACTAAAATAATCAACTTTATTTGACATCTTGATTTTAGGGATCTTTAAAATATAGGAGAATTAAAAATTTTACTACCTACTTTTTAAATTATGAAAAAAAGTGAATCTTACAGTTGAGCCATCAAAACAAACGGTTGGTTGATATTCATCATCATTTTGAAAAAAAGAAAGTGAAGTGAGCCAAACCACACGGAATTGTGGATTCTCTATTAAAATAAGACAATTTAAAATATCCAAGTATGTATTATGCTGTGCTTTTAGTGCTTCAACGCCATTGGATTTTTCGCCAATTCGAACAGCTCTTGAAAACATTGATAAGGCAGCTATAAATCAAAAAAATATTAGATTTTTAAAAATAAAGTCTAAGTTTTCATAACTGACTGACTGAATAAAAAAATATTGAAATTTTTTTAAAATTACCTTTGTGAAAATTTTGTTGCTTTAAATGATACAAATAAAGCATTTGATAAACTCCCAGAGAACTTAATGGATTACACAGTGCAGCTTGTCCTTCTAAAATTTCCTCAACTTGCTCTCGCATAGTGCAATATGGACTAAACATATCATCGAGCTTCAAGCTTATCAATGTTTCAACATCACCACAGGAAATTACTTGTCCAATAAATGTACGTAGTGAGGATATTTTTTCGCCTCTTTCGTCACCATCAATTGTTTCACTTGGCATCCTTAAAATATAATTAAATGCTTCATGGTAATCTCGAAGATATAAAGCCGATTTAAATGCGAGTGCACATAAAATTGATCTAGATTCATCTTCAGTACAAACCTATAGTAAATTGTAAAGATTATCAAATAAAAATATAAAATCTCATCGAATTTTTGTTCAATTTTAATTAGGTAAATAATAATTGATAATTAACATACCATCAGTGCATCATCACTAATAATTTGAATCCCGGAAACAAAATCAAATATTTGCATCAAGCTAACCACTTTTTGATAGTAAAGTAAGGACGAATTAACATTTTCTTTCGTCTTTAAAATTTTATTGTAAAAATAAGGTTCAGGCCATAATGTATCTGCTAAACTTATTGATCGAAAATATCGAAGTGCAGTCTCAGGATTTCCGGTACAAAGCTCAACAATAGCTTGATATAATTTTCCTATTGAAAAAAGAGAGTTCAATCGAATCATTATTCCAATTCACAAGATAATATTATATCATTACTTATTACTTACTCAAATTTCCTTCCGTATTTTTAAAATATGAACGCATATCAAAAGCATGAGAAAGTAAAGCTGAATATTGACATGTTGAAATTAAAAATTCTTCATATGGATGGTCGATTGTTACATGATTTGGCTTTAAAAAACAACGAAAAAAGTTAATTTTTTTATTTAGGTTTATTATTATTTCACTTTTTTACCCATAAAGTTCTTCCAGCAGCATCAGAGTAATTTAACAAACCAGAAAGATTATTCGATCTTGACACTTTACTTCTAACAGACAAGCCACCAACATTTGACATCAAGAATAATTCAATAAGTTTAACTGGCCAAAATTCTTTCAAATTTCCGGGAATAATATGATCTGATGTATTACAATTTAAAACATTTGCAACTTTCAATCCTCTTTCACTATAAAATAATAAGTTACATTTACAAAATACATAAAACAGTTAAATATTTTTTTAAACACAAAATAGTGATATTACTTACATTAAAAAATCATGAACGAGTTCACCATTTCTCTCTAGTGCTTTAATCAAACCAAAATATTGAAGTGTTGCAAGAACGGCATCACGTCTTTCTTGCAGAGTTATATCCATTTGAATAATTCTCTCCTGATGATCACTACCAAGTGTATTATTTTGATTGTGAGTAATAATATTTGCCAGAATTGATTGCAAAATTATTGTATTCCTAGATATCATATATCTATGTTGAACCAATTGTTTTAAAGATTTGAATGATAGATTTGCTCCAATTCTACTCCCCATGAAAAATTCATTAATTAAATCTCTTTCAAGCATCTGATCATTGGTCCCACCATGTAAAATCTCAATATTTTCATGATTCCAAGAACTTAAGAGAGAAAGGACAAGTCTCATGGCTACAATTCCATTTGGTCCAAGATCATCAATTTTCGAAGATAAATCGGTGATAAAATGCCGATTTACTGGATCATCTGCAAGTGGATCAGCTGCTATGAAATAATTTGCAATCTCCTCACACACATCTTCTAAAGCTGAAGAATTTTCACGTAATCTTTTTTCAATCTTGCATTTATGTGCTTCATCAAGAGTTCCTTCGATCGTTTCAATTATTTCTAAATAACGCAGAAGAATTGATAGTTGGACAGAATTCTCATCTAAACTTTCAGCAATATCAGATATTTGAACACAACGTGGAAAATAGAAAAGAGTTTCTAAAAAGTCTGTTTGACGAAGATATGAAATCCTAGACTTTTTGACGATACACAACAATTTTAGATTGAGATCATAAAATATTCCAAGTGGTTTTATAGTATTCTGTAACAAGAGTTTAATAAAATAAAATAGTTTTTATAATTAAAATAATTAACTTACCATATGATATTCAACACAACTGGTGTAAAACCCATGCCAATATTTTAGATTCATATCAAAATATTCAACATCCGTTAATAGTGTGTCTGAAATAGAAAAAAAATACTTGTAAAATCGAGTACTAAATACTAAACATCTACTTTTTTAGAGCTGAACTGAATTAAATGAATAAATTATGACTTCAACTGTCAACTACTTATATTTTATAACTTATATAAAGATATAAAAGTGGTACCTGATGAAGAACAATTGTATGCAATTTCAGTGTCTATAATATTCATAGTATATAATTTCAATTGCTCCCAATCAGTTTCAATATAATTCAAATTTTGTGCACTTTGAAACATCCCAAGTGATTTGAAAATTGTTTGAGCTGAGAATGAACTTTTGTTGAAAATTAAATCAAAATAAAAATCCTTTGGATCCAATGTATCTGGTATTATTTCAACTTCTGTATAGGGTAAAGGTTCAAGAAGTGCTAAATTGAAACGGGAATCATGTCCATCGTCAATTTTATATGACTTAATATCCCATTCTGTGTCTTCATCAGAATTTCGACTTAAATGATATAAAAATGATGAAGTCAGAGCATAGTCAACTATTTCCTTTTCCTATTCAAGAAAAAAATATCAAGTAAATATTCCAATTTCCAATACACCAAATATTATTTCATTCATTTATGAAATATACCTTGAATTCAATAAAATGACCAACAGATAATATGTATATTGATGGATTTTCAGCTGATGGTCTTGAATTTTGAGTAATGTGGTAGATTTTAAAACCTTCACCTAAAAATAATAAAAGTTTCAAAATATATAGTTTATAATCTTTCAATTCAATTATAGTTATATTTAATAATAAAATGTATTTATGTTTGATTATAATTATAATGATTGCTTACCAGGAATAAATATCGCATAAGATGGATGCTCTCCTGACTTTTCAACAACAGATTTTCTTAATAACATACTTGAGTCAGTGTGAATTTGTGAAATAAACTTATTATGAACAATTTGGTCATGTAACATGGTCCAATCATTGAGTGTTTCTGTTGAGGAATCATTGCATTTCCTAAAGACAAATAAATAGCAGTAAATAATTAAGCTACAGAATATCTTTTAACTTTAATATACAACTAAGCATAAAAGATTGAAACAATAAATTGAAATTACCAAAGTGAAAAGTGACCATTCATCGATAGTGTTACAAGAAAAAGGCAATTTCGATTCTTCTCATATTTTGCAGTAAAAAAGTCGAGTGCAATTACTGAATGAGACTCAACAGTTTGAGACCTATGTATAAGAAAGTAATTAAGTAACATTAGGTTTTTAAATAAATTAAAGGTTAAAGTCAAATACCGAGGATTAAAAGTTTATTTTTATTAATTAAAATACTTACTTGTTAAATATTGGTTTGAATCCAGACCATAGACGTGAAAAAATATTCGATTGCCTTAAATCAAATTGGTGTAAAGTATTATCATTGAAAATTTTGCAAATATTGACACTTCCAGATAAAAAACTTAATGCAAAAACACATTCTCCGTTTGAAAGTACTTCTGAATGAGCGGTTAGAGGAATTGGAATATCTAAATTGTACAATAAAAAAAATTATTAATCAAAATACCCAATAATTCTTAACTATAAATTATAATATATGCCTACTAATATGAACTATGTACTTACTTATTAATTGATCATAAATATTAAAGCTTTCCATATTAGCGATAGATTTATTCCCCATTCCCAGAACTTGATGAAATATTGAAGGTTGTGTGTTATTTTTCGAAAATTTTGTATCATCTCCAAGTTTTGGATGAGCTAGAATTATCCTGTTAAGAGTTGCAACTGTAGCCACTAATATGATGATACTAGTGTCTGTTTCCTTGATGGTAACTTGTCCAACTATAGGTGAATCACGAAATATATACCGAACCTAAAAACATCAAGATAATAAGTAAAGAATGTAACTAACACAATAACACTTAAAATGACAAATAAACCTTACCTGATTATCATAAAGATTGTAGTCTAGAGAAATCTCAATCATTTCTAAAGTGTCATTCAAGGTCCTCCAATAAATTGTTCTATTTTGCATCAATTGCTTCGATTGATTTGCCTTGTATGAAAATCCACCAGCAGAATCTGAGAACTTACGTACTTGAAATGTACTATGGGAGCCTTCTAATTCAAAGAATGTTTTTAAAATAAAAATCATTTACTTTTTAGAGAAATCATACCAAGGGAAAGTGCAATGTCGATCCATTTGCCCGAAATTTGCTGGTCCAAGCAAACTTCTCGATATCCAAAACCAACTTGGGCCATCGTTCTTTTTCCTTTACCTGTAAATTGGGGATTAGAAAAAAATGGCATTAATAAAGCTTATACTAATAAATTCAGTAGGTTCTAAAGTTCTAGGTAGATACTCATTTTTCTAATCAATTCATTATTTGATTTTGACTTAATGTTAGACTTTGACCAATAAGATTTTGGTCTCAATTTATCAAGTAAATACATAAATATAAGTAGAGACCAAAATTTGGTCTTTAGAGCCAAATGACCTGAATAGTGAGTAGATTTTTACATAAAATGCTCTGATTTTTCTTCTTTCTGATATAGATTATACCTAGATTTTAGATTAGCAATAATTGGCTAAGGCTAAGCATAATGCATGCTCATAGAAAAAAAAGTATTATAAAATATAAACTTAACTATTTTAATTGACTTACTTACCTACTCAAAATCACCTGTCTGCCAATGTCATTAATTGAGCACTTTTAATTGTCATCAATCAGCTCATCAACTATATTTAGTTAAAAAAATTAATAAAAAATAAAAAAATAGAAGAATTTTTTTATTTTTTTTTTATTTTTTTTGAACCGCTAGACTTGGATAATCCGCTACTACTCGAAATTTTTTAGTACCCTACCTAACCTACTAGTTAGCAGCCTGAGGGTAATTTGAAGTCCTTCAAACTTTTTTCTTATCTGTTCAATTCTTACTTTAGGATTTTAGGCTAAGCTCCGAAAAACCAGATTTTGGTAGCAACTTTATACGTTTGCTAAGGTCTGACACTAGGATAGAGTTAGAGTGTAATTTAAGCCAGCTCTGGTTTTTTAGAACTTTATTGATAGTATTTGTTTATTGTTTTGATTTTGACGAAGAATATTTTTATTTT
Organism: Nanhermannia cf. coronata Gr-Ori-00579; assembly: GCA_034699045.1. Classification (NCBI taxonomy): domain Eukaryota; kingdom Metazoa; phylum Arthropoda; class Arachnida; order Sarcoptiformes; family Nanhermanniidae; genus Nanhermannia; species Nanhermannia cf. coronata Gr-Ori-00579. Next base: position 13,688 of record JAQIXA010001261.1, on the reverse strand, counting down.
AAAATTAATAACGAGTAAATTTTTACAACAAAGTAGGCACAGACCACAGATAGATTATTATCTATGTAAGTGTATAAAAATAAGGTGTCATAGGTCTTCGAGTTGTAATAACAGGTAAGTATTGATGATTAGAGTTAAAGAGGTGTAAATAATTCTTCAGCTTCATCAGGATCAATTTGTAAACCCTTCCTTTTATTCGAATCAAATAATTCTTCAATTTCACCTGTTGAGAAAATTTGAGAATATGAGATTTGAACTTGAACTTTGAATTTTTTAAGATTAATAAGCTAATTATAAGATAATTCTGCTCCTAGATTTAAAGGCTCTAGCCATAATCATGAATAAGAAGTTTAAAGGTGATAAAGATAAAGTTTATATAAAAAGTAGATTACCCACCAGTTTGTAAATTGAATGTTTCAGGTACAAAAGTAAAGACAAAGAGAACACCGACCAGAGCAACACCAGAGAATATAAAAAAAGTTCCAAAACTTGACATAGACATTGACCATATGAATGTTTTTACAGTTGTAAATAGAAAAATGTGGTTAAATGCAAAGGCTATAGAACAGGAGAGACTTCGGACATCTGAGGGCATAATTTCGGCAACAAAAAACCAAGGGATTCTATTATAATAAAAAATAAATTTGTAATAAAACCTCAAAAATAATTTTGTTATGAATAATACATTCCAAATCCGATTGAATATCCAATCATGAAAATTAATAGAGATGTTAACCTAAAAAAAACAAAGTTTCGAAAGAAATACAATGGTAATTTCTTGAAATTTACGGAATCCATTCAACATGATAGTATGGTATAGATGATCCTTCGATAATATCCATTTTGGTCAGATCGTAAGCTGCAAATGTTGAATTACTCAACTGCCAATGATAATTTTCTCGAAGCAGGAAAAAGGTTCTTGAAAATTCAGATAACATTAAAACCTTGTTTCATAAAAATATGATTTAAATCAGTTCTGAAAACCCAAAATTTGGCATTGATATTATAAATGCATAAAATTAAGTCCAACGTACAAATTCCTATTGGTTTTTCAGATCTGGAGGTGGATAAAAATAAAGAAACATTAGAAAGTTACCCAAGTGTACCAGTTGAAAACGACATTAATAGTCCAGAAGCAATTAATAATGGTCTTCGATTTATAAAATTCACAAGAAATATCCCAAGAACTGTGAAAAACATTCGTACAAATCCAATTGCTACAGTCTCAAGGTAGTCATTCATGTTATCATTCGAGTAATTGAAAATTAGAGTAGCATAGAATGTAATAGGATAAATTCCTGCGAATTGCTGAAAGAAAAATAAAGATACTCCAATCGCAAAAGGCTTTAAAATTGATTTGCTAAAAATTCTTGAAAAATAATGTCTCATATTGTATCTTTGTCTCATGTTAAATGTTGTCCTCCTCTCTTTTAAAAATTGCAAATGATTGCATTCTTCTTCAGCAGTTTGTAAATTATTTCGAAGCCAACCAAGAGAATTCAATGCATCTGATGTTCTTCCTTGTGAAATGAGCCAAACAGGGGATTCTGGTATGAATATTACGTAGGCCAGGACAAAAATTGGGAATATGCTTGAGCAAATTGCAACAGTTCTCCATTCCATTAAAGCTCCACTGCAGTATATCCAAAGGATTCCAATTGAAACCTAAAAAAATATTTTTAGAATAGCAAAAAGAAACTTATACTCGTAATTCAGCAAAAAAACTGATCTTGTCATATCATCTATTTTGCATGTATTCACTTGTTAAAGTGACTAGATTGGGTAACTAGATATTCGATAAGTAAATTTAAATTGTAAGTTTAAGAACCATTAAAGTAGGAAGAGATCCTGATATCCCGCGCAGTGAAGGCTCCACAATTTCACAGATATAAACCTTTAAAATGATTATTTAAAATGCCTCTTATTTACAAGTTACTTCAGTTTGGATTGTGATAAAAAATAGTAGGTAGGTAGTTACTTACTTGAACAGTCGATGTGTAAAATCCTGATGCTAGTCCTGTAAGTACTCTCCCAACTTCTAATTCAGAAACTGACACCGATTGAGAAATTGTTATCCAACCAATAGCATATATTAATGAACCCAAAATAATTGTTTTCTTCCTTCCGATTACATCGCTTATTAGACCACCTACAATTACATACAAAAATATTTAACAAATACGTTTTAATTGGCACATTATCTTATATTAAAATATTTTATAAACCAATAAGTGTTCCAAAAAAACATCCAACCAAAACCAAGCTTGCTATTTAAAGAATGAAATTAAAATAAAATAAAGATTCAATTGTTGATGTATTATATTATCTATCAAATTACCTATCCAAGATAAATCAGTTTTCGATACTTTTGAAATTGATTCCGAACTATCAGGAGTAATTAAAGATGGTAAAGAAATTGAAGAAAATCCCAATACATTTCCATTTGCAAATAAAGATAAGATAATTCCACTCACAGTGAGAATCTAATTTATACAAGTATAAATAATTAGTGAAAAAATTTATTAAAATATAAAATTATACTTCACTTTTTTCTTATGGTATACCTGGTTTCTTTTTTCTAATGAGTCTGTTTACAAGATTAAAAATAAGTTAAGGATATCTTTAATTAATGTAAGGAAATGCATCTTACTTACCAGCCCTCTCTATTAAAGGAATGTGTTCCCGTCCCATATTTTTGAGAATCGGGAGATATTGATTTCACATAAATTATGTTACTTTTTACAACTTTAAATGCAATGGCAGAGAAATGTAGAATGTCTTCTAGTAAAGTTATAGTAGTAAACTGGTTATATAATGTAAAAAATCAAACAGAAAAATCGACTTAAAAACAATATAAGATTATGGAAAAAAACACTTGTGAATTTGATGCTTATTTACTAATTCCATTTCCAATTAATAATTCCTACTCTAATTCATAATTCTAATTAATCCAATTCAGCCCATGTAACTACTGAAATTAATCTCTTTCATAAAAAAAGTGTCATGTTATTAACCTAGCTTATATTATGCTATTATAAGAATTTTGACCTTAAAGTTTTATATAAGAAAAAGCACTTTAATAAAGAAGTACCCTACCAACCTATCTATTCTGACTTTGTAAAGTCTTCGACTTTGATCTTGATTACAAGAAGATATCTTTTTCTGATTTCTCAAATTAAACTTAAGCAGAATGTTTATTTATTTATGGTTAGTGATAATTGAGAATAAATAACCATATTATTGTGATAAATGAACTTTAAAATTGTAAAAAGGGTAATTATAAGTTATTTTATAAATATATTTTAATCTAGAATAAATATTTACTTTTTAAAAATCTCCTACACTAGTCCCTCCTCTAAATCCTTTAGTTCTTGATCTACATTTTTTCTCTAAAAGTCTTTCACGAGCAGCCTTCTCCCTTTTTCTTCTCATCCTTTCCAGGGTTTCTGGTGTTGGTTCAGCTAATTCGACTGGTTCACAGGCTCTGATCATTTCTCGAATTTTTTCAACAGCATCAGCTAAATTCATATGGGCAGATCGTGTTCTATCTGATTGTACAATTAAGAATCCATCTTTTGATATTGAATTTCTAAACTTGAATCAAAATAAAATAAACAAAATTAGCTAAATTCATCTAGTTAGTAATCTAATTAGTAATTCAGTTCTGAAAACCAAATTCTGGCCTCAATTATTATGTAACAGTAATATGATATGTGAAATTGAGATGTAAAATGTAAATAGGGTTTTTCAGAACTTAAGATATGCTCGGTAGGGCAATTGGAATTGGCATGAAATGAATAATATATTACTTACCTACCTAACTTATTTATATACCTTATAATAAGATTTAAAGATAAAGTGTAAAAACTTACTTTGATCAAAATATTTTGCCTAATTACTTCAGGAATCCAATTAGCATCAGTAATTAAAAATCGGCAATCAACTTTTGAATTACACGTATTTACATGCTGTCCACCGGGTCCACCACTAGTAATAAAAGACAAATATCAATTAAAATAACAATATAAAAAAGTTAAATCCTAATCTGTATTATTAAAATATTTTTCTAGTTCATTATTAAGTATTGTTAGGGCTGAAGCTAATGGATCGACTAATTTAATAAAATATTATGCTGTGTTATTATGTGTTGGTAATTACCTTCGACTATAAGTTACTTTTAATTTTTCTAAAATAGAGAATAGAAAAAATTAGAACTTCAATAATTAAATATTATTATTTAGAGAGAGACTTAATTTTAATTTACAATTTATAACTAACCCATTGGAATATATCCAGAAAAACGGTCAGGCCCATTCTCAGGTATCTAAACAAAGTAATTTCAATTAATACTCGTACAATTAACTAATAAGGTACCTTACTTAACAATTAATTAAACTTAAACTTAAACTTACTGTGGGTGTTTTGGCGATATTGAGGGTACTCTGCGGGTACAATTTGTCCAAAGAAATGGAGCTTTTATAGTCCCTTAGAATAATTTCAGGGACACGAGGTCCAGAGGTGATCAATCGTCTTAAAAATAGTCTAGAGTACATTATAATTATAGTTTTTAATTGTAATTAACTTTTTAAACTAAACTAAAGTTTTTTCTTTTCTTTCAAGTTTTTTTTTCGAGTTGAGTTATTTTATTTATATTTTGTTTTGAATCTAAAAACACTTTTTGTCAGATATTAGAATTTAGGAAGGAACTGGGAAAGTCAAGAATCAAGGACCTCAATTTGCTTTGCTATATTTTTAACCTTTTAGATTTTAGACCACTTGATATGTGACATACATGACTATGACATGCTCATAGCTAGAGTTCATTTTTATGGTCGAAATACCACGTTTTTTGTCTCTTGACATGGACAAAATCTTAAGAGAGTATCGTAAAGTGCAGAATTTTCAGAGATTCATCTTGGTTTTGATATTTTTTACTACCTTAAGGTAAATGCTTAATCATTATCATTTTATCATATATCAAGGACTACTTGAGGTAACAATTAATGAATGAACCCTTGTAATTCTAATCTTAAGTAAAATTAGACTCTATCCGAAGTAAGATTCGAAGTATTCTTTGAAATGATAGTGTCAATGATAGTGTAATGATAGTGATAGTGTATGTAATAATTAAGAATATTACATATACATCATTCATATATCATTCATGGCTGTGTAACATAGATTATAGAAAATGTAGACTAGAATTTACGCAGTTTTTTTGTAGTTTATTTTAAGCAAGTTAGGTAATAAATTTAACATTTTTGATGATATAATATTGTATGTATGTAATACTAAAAAATATATTTTTAAATTGAAGTTAAAATATTTTTAGAAATACATACTATAACGTAGGACCTAATTTTACCTTAAATTCTTATTAATATGCTGTTTATCTAGACCGGGCAAGGCAGGGAGAGAGGAAATGAAAAACCGCAATTTTGTAACTTTCCTTACTTTTAGGTTTATTAAAAAAATTTAAAAAATTTAATGTTTTTTATTATACCTACTATGATTACACTACTATATATAGTTACTAGTATATGTATATATTAGTAGGCCAGGTAGGTAGTATTCTTTTAATAGATACTTTATACATAATACATAATGGTTTGGTACATTTTTACTGGGTAGATCTGCAGTTGAAATCAAAAGTATGAATTTGTAATTTTTCTTTAAAAAAATGGGTATTTCTTGGTTCAATTATGGACGACATGAAGGATTTCCAACAAATTATCCATCACAGCATACTTCAGCTGCTACTGATGTCCTCACTAGTGGTTTTATTCTTGCATTCATAATCATTGGTTTCTCATTCTTCATTACCCTACCAGCATTCTCAAAATCCAAAGGATTTGCACTTTTTATCCAGATTATTACCAGTCTTTTTATCGGCTGTTCTATCATCCGTAAGTCAATTTATAATAATAAATTTATCACCGAACACCATATTTCGACCTCGATGAGGCGAATTTGAACTTTCATTATTGAGGTGGACACCTGAAAACTGAAAAAAATGAACTTGAAATTTCTCGACTTTTTTCTAAACAGTTGGAAATTATGGAGCAAATTGGGAAACTGGTCAATTGGACATCAAAAGTCCTTATAAACCAGGTTTTCCGGATGAAATTGAAGGTCATATAGGATTGAGCATATCCCTACGGGGTATAAATATCACTTTAAAAGGTAGCTGATTAATCTATTGACCTTGACCGGCTCAACGTTGGATTATTTTAAATTATTTTTATTATAATTTATAAAGGGAGACCAACATCACACAATAATGAGTCTAGTTCTTATCTGGTTAATGAAATCATCGACTATAATGAACATTTCTCTTGGGAATGGGGACAAGTATGTCGTAAATTTTGCTTATTTTTTGGAATTTTCGAAAAAGTTTTTGGAATTTTAAGGGTCGTTTTGGGTTTGGACCATATTCAGGACAAATAAATCGAGATTTTCGAGCTGGAGTTTTAAATGGGCTGCCATTCCCCATTTTATCTCTAGCTGAATATTTTACATTTGATGGTATGCGTGTCTAATTAACTCAGGATCATCTTTGAAAAACCAGATTTTGACCCATATTGAAAATTGTATTTTATTCTATATCTTATAGGCGAAGGAATTAGATTCGGTCGACACTACCGATTATCTGGCTGGTACTGTCATATCCTCATGTGGTAACCATAATTTTCAATATGCTCGATATTTTAAGATTTTTTTTATTAACCATTCTAACTAAAAGGACTGCATTTGCCACTTGGATTTTGGCCAACATATACTTTTTCATAATAGTCAGTCATGGTGCAATTTCCCTTATAGTGACAGGCCTATTGCAAGCTGGAGCTCTTTTATTTTGGGTTTATAATCGAAATCATGTTGAACTACAGGTATCGATATTTATGAGAAATATTTTTGAAATTTCTTTCAATTTCCTTATTAGGTTCCATTTGAATTGTCAAAACTGAGAAAATCACATGGACATATTATACGAGAAGATTTTTTGAAAACTCATTTCGGATATGATTTCTACCTTGTTTTATTCAGCTGTATTTTATGTATTATACTTGGCCTTCTTATTTATATCTTGAATATTATGATTCCTGATGCGATGTGCTCTTTTTTTGGAATTGATCCTTTGACAATGTTCACTGAACATTTGCTAAGTTAGTCTAAAATAGATATCGATAGTCTGCTAAGCAGACTCTGCTTAGCTAGTCATATAAAAAAAATTCAAAAATTCTTGATTTATTATGGGAATTAGGTTTGTGATTTTGAATATAATGATTATGTAGGTCCTGAGGAATATGAGAAAGAGACCTATGAAATAAATAAAAAGAATTCGGATATTCGAATGCCCATTCCGGACATTGAAATGAATCAAGTCCAATCATCACAAGATATCTCCGAAGTTGAACGATCGGTAAATTTTTTTTTAAATTCAGTAATTATGTAAGTACTAATTCTACTAATATAAATTATCAAATTTGCATTACTATATGTAAATCATTTTAATTAACTTTATAGGGACATTTTGTATTGAGAAGGACCAAGGGCCGAAGCTTTTTCGACAAATCCTTTCGAGTTAAAAAAGCTAAAAAGCCTCAACCATTACCCAGAACAAGGTACCTAATATTCGTACAATTTAAAATAAATTCTCAAATTTATCATTGACCAAATGTATTTTTCTAATGAACTATTCGATAGGCATGACAGAGATGAATCTGTTGAAGAAAAAGAATCATTTATTTCTAGACACAACAAGGGAAATAGAAGTCAGAAGAAAACTTATGGAACATCAGATTCGGAAACTGATACTTTTGACAAATATGCGATTCACAGGACTTATGAAAATCAATAACTCTTACCTTATTTACCTACTTTTTTATATTTAATGCAAAAAAGGTATTTTGTATTATACATGTATACCAATTTGGAATAATAGTCCAAATTTTATAAAAATTTCGAGTAGTGCATGGGCTTGTATAATAAAATAAAATAATAATAACATGTTAAGCATTTTGATAATTTATCTTTACTTAGCTGATACAGAAATACAGAAATGTATGACAATCGATTTGTAATTTTGTTAATTAAATTGAATACCATATGAAATAAAATTTTTTTTTAACTATATAAGATACATATGTATAGTAGTAGTTTATAACTAATGGTATAGTAAAATGTAAGATAAGATTTTCAAAAAGTTTCAAAATTCGCATTTTAAGGTTTCGGCTTTCACTCAAAATTCTAGTTGTATCAGGTATTATAGTTAATAGGCAATAATATTCTGCTTGAACCCACTGAACTGATCTACTTTAAATTGATTTTATTATCAACAATTATTTTCAAAAATTTGAAGAAAAAACTTTATTACCTCCTCGTCGGTTCAACTAGGTAATAAAAATGAATGGAGAGAGAGAGAAATAGTAGATCAATTAGGCTGCGAAAATATGCAAATTATTTTCAATAATTCTCAAATCCTCATTACTAATTGACTTTTATATGAGATGTAATTGCGATTATCAGTAGAACTAGAACTACATATAAATTAGTAAATGTGGTATGTAGGTAGGGTGCTTATCTTTTGAATTTCAAATTCAATTAAAGTAAAAGCGTCAAAAGTAAACTAAACTTGTTTTGCTAAATCTCGAATTTTACCAGTTGAACATTACAAATATTCTTAATGGTAATCATTTGTATTTGCTTAAATTAAAGAAATCATCTACGTCTACATACATACTTTAATAGCTCTCTAGGTATGTACTTACCTATGTATGTAGTCACTTAACATAATCTTATAGAACCTAGTACTACAGCAGATATACTTAGATATTATGTACTTACATTTTATAGAAATTTAATTTCAAATCGTGATCTACTTACGCACATGATGATGTTGGTCAAATTTAAAGCAGTTTTCATGAGAAACTGAAAAGTCAAAAAGTCTCAAAAGTGATTAGATTACATTGGGTCAGCTACTTTTTCCATCTAAAATCAAAATGAATTGAATGGTTACATTTATGCTATGCAAATAAATGGATTTCATTCATTTTTTTTATGAATTTAGGTGCGATCATTTGCAATCAAAAACTTCTCTATAAAGTTTATAAAATCATAAATTCTGGCGTATTATTCTAATATACACTAAATTTAATAGTATCTACATAATAAGGTATAATCAACGCTTCAAATTTTTTGCAAATTTTTGAAATTTTATCCTAAAAAAAACCTGAATTCGTGCAAATATTTGCGAAAAGTCTTTACAAACTATTATATTATAGCTAATAAAAGTCAATATAAATAGTTAAAAAACTATTAACAAGACCGTGTATAGTATTTTTATGATTATTAATGCAAATATCTCTCTCTATAACTATAAAGTACTTGTGTAGAGTATATATTGTGGGTAGTATACCTATGTATCTGTATAATATGTACTACTCGTAAGCTTATATGAAACAAGAAATATTAATTTTAGTCAAAAAAATAACTTGTTTTTAGATAATCTTGACCATTTATTTTATTGAGCTTTATAGAATTTATTAAGGAAACCTGTTGAGCCAAAAAGTCTTATGAAAAAATACCCAGTTAACCTTTAAAAAACCTCGTTGTTGTGGATCTGGATAACTATTTTGAATTTAGAATAGATTAAAGTACTAAAAGCATAATCAACGCTTCAAATCAAATCTTTTACAAATTTTATTAGAAAAAAACTTGAATTTGAGCTAAAATGATTTTGAAAGGGGTGTTTCATAAATGTATGAATAAAATTAATTTTCAAAAATTCAACAAAATTGAATACCTTGTACTACCAATATACCAACACAACAATATACTAAAACGATAAGGTATAGGTACTGATCAAAAAATGTTTAAAACATCCAAATTGTCTGCTCTTCAAAATTTTGATAGAGAATAAACCTTTGATATGTGTGAAAGGAGCCGAAACCTAAAGCCGAAACTTTAGAAAACCACGGTTTTGTCCTCAGGTTTTGTCATATGCACTGCACTAAAATTTAGAATTTTGCAAAATCTCGAAGAGAAGATGGTTTCGAAATTCCATTATGCATTTTCTTATGGGATTTGGCCATACCGATGGACAAAAACCATTGTTTTTAGATAAAACCTATAAAATAGGTCTATTATAGGCTGTCTGTCATGTCATAACTCCTGAACCAATATTCTAACCTAAGCTAACCTGACCTGACCTAATCAAGCCAAATTTATCAAAAAGATTTTCTGTTCAAAATTCTTGACATCTCTATCGATAAGGAATTTTTGTATATCATTTGTCAAGGTCTAGAAGAAAGTCAAGTTTATGTTCCATTGTTATATCTACAGATTCAAAATATCATAAAGTCTTCATAAAGTTTATATCTCAAACCTCGAAAGAAACCATAAAAGCCAAAACCAAAACCTACACAAGTATCAGTGTGATATCTGGTTATGTAAAATTTAAGTTTCTTGAAATACCTAGACCCAAATAGACAGATAAAAATGCGAGGCACTATAGCTCCTTTCCTATCCAAATTAGTATTAGCGTCAGATACTCATATAAAAGCAATAGAATATATTTTAATTAGCTCTGCAACTGAATATATTGACTTAAGATTAATTTATAATATTGTAAAAAAACTGACTCTAAATCTTCATGAACTTTCATACATAAAATCGTAGTACCAAAGCCAAAGTTGTAGTACGAGACCATGAATTTAACACAATAATATATCTGTACTCTGTACTAGTAGGGTACACATAATCAAGTCTCAAAACCTGATTTTGTCTCTAAAAAGCATGTTTAACTACTATAGACTATGCAGATAATACAAGTCGCAAGTTAGTTATAATTTGTTTTTCGACTCATCTCTTACCCTCGACAGTAAATACATTAAATAGGTACAGCAACTGGTCAATACATTACTAGTTATACCTTAAAATATGAGGATTTAAGAAACCTTTCAAGATCTGTAGGATAAAAAAAAGTCTTTTAAAAGTAAATAGGAAAACAAGTAAAGTCAATCTATACTGATATAAAATATCCCAAATACTCAAAATCAAAATGACCAAGTTGATTAGTACTATAGTACTAGTACAAGAGACAATAGTATAGTACTTTACCTACTAGTATTTGACTGTGCCTCTGGCCAACTTTTTATTTTTAAGGACTGTAATTTTTAGGCCACCTCAATTTGACCAATGTGTAAATTTGCATACGTCAAGTCCAAGTCCAACTTATTTAGAATTATTTAGACTGAAAAGTAATTAATCCACATTACATCACAGATCCTGAATCAACTAGTTTACTACTAGTAGGGTACCTAGAATCTACGTAGAGCAAGCTCTTATCTAAATAAATGTAATTCATTTATCTCATACATATATTTTTTATCATTTGAACTTATATGCATGTGTATTAGTGAATCTATTAAGAATTGAATTAGTCGTGTTTAAGTCGAGTTAATGTGAAAAGGTTGAAGAATCTATCAAGTGCTTCAAAATTATATAAAAATATTTGTCTGTTTACCAAACCAAATAAATTACTATCTTGACAAAAAGATACTGTTTAATACATATTTTGGACAATTTTTATTAAGTATGGCATTACTTACATAGTACCATGTACGTATGATAGCACCTATGTATGTACATTATAATTTGCAATGTGTTTGTGGTTGTGTATGCATTCAGTAGGTATTTGCTCAAAACTTCGAATGAAATAAACACTAAATATTATCCCTCTCATATAAAATGACATTTTAAACAAAATTGTCTATTTGAGGATAGGGAATAAGCATTTGGAATTTCACAAATATTTCATACTTTGAACACGAAAGTGTGTTTTTTTACTAATACAGATACTTAAAAGTGAATTTGATAGAAATTTAAAGCTGATCTAGTCTAAAATTTCTGAAATTATCTAAATTTTGAAAGAAATATAATACATATACACAAAGTGAAATAAACACTAATTTTATCCTATAAAATAAGAAAATAGGACCGACAAGTGTCCAGTTTTCTACCAACAAATCATATTTCTATAAAGTTTTTATTGAGCTATTTTGCCAAATATCGTGACATTCTCGTGTTGCCTTTCAACTTGGCTTGACATTGAATAAACCCAGTCTATATTTTAAATGAAATTTTTTTTCTCGAGATAAAATTCATATTTGTTTATGGCACTAATTTAATTAATTAGCCAAATGCGTCGAGTAATTAATGGTTTTGACAAAATTTAATTAATCCTAGTATTCTCCTATAACAGCCTTTTTAATGGTTTAAAAAGACTATTTTCATAAAAACTCATTTTACGAGTAGTTGTGTTTGTGATCTGTGCTTTTACAAATGTGATAAATTTTTCTAAAATTGCAATTGTGAGAGTTGGGTAAATTATTATTGCCTTTATTATGTAAATTGACAAAAAAAAATCTACAAAAATGTCATTATTTGAACAAATTGAAGTATTTTTAAAATTTAAAAGGAGAAATTTTACCATTTTGGTATTATTTATAGTGATTTTTCTAAATGTTTTAACTAGTATAGAGTCATTAGATGTGGGTTGTGAACCTGGAGTGAGGTTTTCAGGTCAAAGTTCATATTTAAATAAGTTAATTAACCAAAAAGATGCCAGTTTAAGTGTACAAAGTAATAATGGAACTGTATGGATGGAATGTCAGTCATCAAATGGTCCAGTGGATTTTAAATGGACTGGATTTCTTCAAAATTTGGTATAGATTTTATAGCTAAAAAGGCATTTTTTATAGATTTTTATAGATTTGACCAAAATTATTATGCTTAAATAGTCAATAGTTTTGCTCTATTTACAAAAAAAATCTTAAGCTCATTTACAAAGCTAGTAGAATGAGCTTCAAACTTGAAAAATAATCGTTTATTACCCGAAAAACCAAAAATTTCCAATATTTTGAAACGATATATTAGGAGTACCTATGTTATTGTTCTAAATATTTTTTGCAGAAAGTAGAATCATCAAGATATGAAATTTCTGGAATCTCTAGAAAATTTTGTTACAAAATCTCAATAAATTTCAAACCAGATGAAAGATCTACAGGTGATTTCAAATGTTCAGAAATGACTTCAACTGGGACAAACTTCACGGATATTTCATCAATTTTTATCTTTTCTAAAGGTATTTTTATAAAATTTAATAGAAGGATATTAACTGTGAAATATAATAGGATCTGAAGAAAAATCAGCAAATTTGCGAGATCATGGAAAGCAATTGAGTAGAGTTTATTTTGGAGATGAATTTCAATTAATTTTGCCTTGTATCTCAACAAATCCTAATGCTACTGTTTATCTTTCAAAGAAAATTTCTTCGGTAAGTCAAGTTATAAATTTTTGATTCTAATTTCAAAACCTAAAAATCTGAAAATTTCTAAAAAAAATTATATTTCGGGATTTTATAATCAATTTCCTATTACAATTTCTTATAATTAAAACTATTTAAAATGATAATTAATAGGACTTTTTCCGAATCGAGAAGGATGATAGTTTCACCTTTAATTCTCAAAAAGGCTTTATAATCCAGCCAAAACTTTTCAGATACAATCTTTATGGAGAATTCAAATGTTCCTCAAGATCTCATTCAAGTACAGGTGATGGGAATTTGGATTCCGATTGGGATTTTGTCTTGATTGACATCAAAGGTAAGAATTTTCCAAAAAAATTTG
>JAQIXA010001260.1:0-26509 GCA_034699045.1 Nanhermannia cf. coronata Gr-Ori-00579 | reverse complement strand
TCAAAATTCTCAACTTATAAGATTTTTAATATGCAATTTTTGACAAAAGTCAAAATTTTTGACCAATTCTCGTCAAATTTTGTCAAAAATTCTATATTAAAAATCTCAAAAGTTGAGAATTTTGACAAAATTTTGGATGGGATTTCGGTCGGTAGGATTTTGTCCGCGACCCGGATCGTTTAGGTATAAGGTAAAGGTAAGGAAATATCTTGTTGTTTTTTCACAAGATATTCACAAGATAATTATAATTTTGTATCTGATCAAGAAAACAAGAAAGGATTCAAGTTGTTCCCTTAAATTTTCAAAAAATTGTGTTTTAAACCTTTAGAATTGTACTTTTTTAGGCTTTTTATACTCGTTAAATATCCTTGTTATGATAATTATAAAACTTGTACAAGCTACAAAACTTGTACCATAGGTATTGATTTGCATTACTAAGGAATATTTCCATTTTATCGTACACACATAAGCAGGTACTCTATTTCAATTTTATATGCATAAGGTGAAAACGCTACTCATTTAATTTTAAAGATCTGACAAACTTATGTTTAATTTCCTCAACTTGAGTTTGATATCTATTACTTAAGAGAAAGTGACAAAAGGCTGATTGATTTTGATTTCTGACTCTTAAAAGCTCTTAAATTTAATAGATCTTAATCGAATTTATTTTTCGATATCATATTGTACATATAAATAGAATAGTAGCGGGTATATACTTCGTTTCATTTACATTTCATTTTCAAACAGAGAATGCATTAAAATATAAAAGTAATTTTGTTTGTACCTAGTACTTACTACATACATTATATTGAAGTTATCTGTTCTATCTGTATTTAAAATTTTTCAATTCCAGCTAAGTTAATTAATCTAAAAAATTGCTCGTTCTACAATCCTACAGGTAAAATTTGATAAAATTCAACATTTCTTACAGAAATGAAAGACATGATAATTTAAAAAATTACTGGTAAGAATTTCATATTTTTCCGATAGTGTATATTTAATATGAAAAGCCATTTAGATTTATATACCTAGGTTTCAAATCTGCATTTTCTCTCAAAAAAGTTTGTCAAAATGTGTTTTTTCCAGATTTACGAATACTATTGTAGTATACAGGGTGTTTTTTAAGTAACTGGACTGGACCTACTTTAAATGTTAATAACTCAAAGCCCATCAGCCCGATTTTCATGAACTTTCATGAACTTTACATCTCATTCGACAGAGGTTGAACAAACTTAGATATTACATATTACATGTCGTAATACAGGAATGCTAATTACTGCGCTAGGGTTATTTTAAGAAAAAATTTGAAGTTATAAAAATTCAAAAAAATTTCAAAAATTAGAATTTTCAAAAAAGGAATTTTTTCAAAGAGCTCTAACTTTTGAATACATTGAGATAGAAGCCTCTATTTGGTGTTAAAATATTGTAAAATTATTAAACTTTACGATTATGATTACAAAGATCTTGACAATTTAAAAACTTCAATTACTGTATTTTTGGTGCCATATTTGAAAAAGAGTTATTTTTCGTAAAATAATTCTAGCGCAGTAATTAGCATTCCTGGATCATGACATCAAATATGTAATATCTAAGTTTGTTCAATCTCTTTCGAATGATATGTATATCATTGAAATCGGACTTATAGTCTTTGAGTTATTCATATTCAAAGTAGGTCCAATTACTTAAAAAACACCCTGTAGTATAGGTAGTGTAGTTAGTATGTACTACTCCATATTTAAATATTTGCAAAACATTCATTAGGTGAAAATCATTTTATGAATTTCTTATAAAATCTGAAGCCTTGGAAGTACTACTGAATGGTCAATTTTGTAACTTTTAATTTAAACTACATAATTTAAGTCAACAAATTGCACAAATTTTGATCATACAAAAACAAAAAAGATCTTTTTAAAGAGTTTTTAAGAATCCGTAGTTTCCGAGATAAAGTTTCAAGAAAAAAATATAAATAAAATGCACCCATCTAATGCAATACATGTATTAGTACCTACAAATATAATAGGAAAGTATTATTGCCTTCAAAAGTAAGTGCTACATAAATTTTTCGACCCGTCACAAAAAGTGAGACCGAGTTTTGAAGTGTGAATTGAGTGCTTTGGTAGTAACTTTTGGTTTTAAAAGTACCCTACCGATATATAAAGTAATAAAACAAGATAGTACTCGTATATTGACACCCATAAAATTATATGCAAAAATAATAGCACTACTATGCATATAATCCAATGTATAACTTTATACATCTAAAGACAGTTCTAAACTCTAGAGATCCATTTTTTAACCTCAAAATAAGTTCTTTTCAAGAATTTTTTTCTGACTTTTTACTAAATTTAATCCATAAGTGTAAGTCTCAAAGTTTTCAAATAGTCAATCCAACTCTAAACTGACTACAGATACTTTTTTTGATCGACAAACCCTTTTTACATTTTTACTGAATTCAACTTTTAATACATCATAATACTATTTGAAAGCACCAGCAAAGAATACTTAAATTTTGTAGGATTTTTTTGTAAATTTTATTGAAATCAAACAAGTCGTTGGACATGAGTTTAGTTAATGCAAAAAATACATGTTAAAGTACAGACAGACTTTCAATTTCCAATTCAATAAAATACATGTAAGGATGGTACTCAAGATGACACCAAGATGACTTTTTTTTTCATTTTTCAAAAAAAATATAAAACATGTGTCCACTCTGTTTCTCAAGTTCGAATTTGAAGTCTTGACTAAACCCTACTTTCATTTCATTTATTTCTCAAGTGCATTCATTGACAAGATTTTGAAACATTTTGGTCATTTTGGTCAATTCAAAATTGTAAAAAATGCTAAAAAAACTTCCACATTTTCTCATTCTTATTTTTCTGGTTGATTTTTCATTACTTGAAAATTGCCAAAAAATGGTTTAAATTTTTGCTTTTTTCGCCTAAATAGACGGAAATTTACTTTTTTTAAAAGAGCACCGTCTGCTCATTGCTCATACTTAAAATAGAAAATAGATAGACAAGACGATAAGGCAACTAATTAATTAAGTGTTTTCGCAATTTCAGAAAAAAAATTGATAAACGACTAATTCTTTCTAAAATTTGATTTGACATTTTTGCAAAACTTTTAGATATCTATTGTACTAATATTCTGAATTTAACCTTAAAAAATAGAGCAAATTGAAAATCTAGTAGTTTTTAAATGGAGCTATCTGTAATTGGAAATACTCGTATTTCAATAAAAAAGCTCAGGTCAAATTGTCAAAATATTCAGACCTCTAGGTCAGCCTTTTTAGTTAGTCCTTAAACAAGAATCAAAATATACTTTTTTTTAGTAAAATTGCATGAAATGATTTCATTTTACAAGCATATTGTTATAAATTCATTATAATTTTAATTAAAAAAATTGAGAGCTCCATATTCAGCATGTCTAATTGTTCTAATTTGAAAGGAATTTAGATTTAAAAAGACTTAAAATAGCTAAAATTTTCTCAAAAAAGTTCACCAGTTTGACTGACGGTGCATTTTTTATTAACTAATCGTAAATATCAGTAGATATCGTGCACACTTTTTTTGATATTTTGTGATTGAACTGATTAACATTGTACTAAAAAATTGAGTAGAAATATAATGTATAAAAGATTTTTTAAGTCCCTTTGGGAGAGAAAATAAGGAAATCCTCAAATAAAAACTTTTGAAGGGGTTGTTAAAAAGAATCGCTTCATTGGTTTTTTCCTAACACTTCAAATTGTACTATCAGTATTAGTACTAGTAGTAATACAATTTGAGGGGGTATTAAAGAAAAATCATCATTTCCCCTTTTCAAATAAAATGCATTAGAGAAACTTGTGGAATCTTCGAGTACTTACACGGTCCTCAGGCCTCATTATTTATTAAAAGGGGAAAGTTGTGTTGTTCAAAAAAAAGAGAATAAATGATACTATTATACAGTCAGTTATTTAGCAAGTATCTGTACTACGAGTATCTGGGTGGGAAAAATTACTTTTTAGAGTCGAGATTCTGAAAACCCGACGATAAAAATCACCCGGCAAACGAACAACAAAATGACTTG
Source organism: Nanhermannia cf. coronata Gr-Ori-00579 (assembly GCA_034699045.1). Taxonomy (NCBI): domain Eukaryota; kingdom Metazoa; phylum Arthropoda; class Arachnida; order Sarcoptiformes; family Nanhermanniidae; genus Nanhermannia; species Nanhermannia cf. coronata Gr-Ori-00579. The sequence continues at coordinate 22,441 of JAQIXA010001260.1, read as the reverse complement.
GAGGAAATTATTATTTGCTTTGGCTTTGTTTATCATTTATCCATAATACTATTTTGTACTACTATCTCATAGTACATAGTAAATCCCTATACAAGTTGTACCAGCAGTAGTAATAGTATCTGTAGTCTAAAGATATTTATAGTGCTTGAGATTAAATAAATTTATTAAAAGCTTTCCCCTCGTGATGATGCCATTATTTACTCGACAGATAAAGAGACTTTTTGAATATTGAATTTAATAACCTAATCCCAAAAATAGTTGGCTTGCCTGAATACTCATAGTATCAGTAGTATCCTAAATATTACGAGTAGTAGTCTAAATATTGCAAATTTCAAAATAATCCAAACCAAATTGATCAAAGAGTCAAATCTACTTATTTTTATGACAAAAATTTCACAAAAATTTCAGAATTTGACCTTTTTTCTTCATATTATTTCGATTTTTGTCACAAAAATTCGCATTTTTTGCTCAAAATTATGTGAAATTTGACACTTGATTGAACAATAAATTGCTCATCAACATCAACAACGTAGAATACAATACTTATTCAAATAAATCTTAGAATTTAGAAGCAAATTCGGCATTTTTCAATATTGTTTATACGAGTATTCTGTAGAAACCTGAAATTATTGATGCTATTTTCTTTTTGAGTATTTTCCCAACTTTTATTAAAATTAAATTATTGAATGATTGAATTTCAATGATTGAAATTATAGTACCCTACCCTACGAGTAGTATTAGTAGTAAGGATAATGATATAATTTATTGAAATATTTTCGGTTAAGGAAAAGTTAGAATCATCCTTTTACGAGTATTCTATTTTTGCGAAGAATTTTAGAAGATTTTATTTTATAAACAGATATTTTAACATTCAAATCTAAATCCTAAGTTGAAATCCCAAGTTTAAATTTAAGTGTCGACCTTAAGTACCCCTACAGAGGCAAAATGGGAATAAATAAGTCCACTCATTTATTTCTACTCCATTTCCCATCATCTTTATAATCCTCTTTTTGTCTCGAAAACTTGAAGTTTTTGTGCAAAAAAACCGGAAGAAAAAGATACCTAAAATAAATATAAATAAGAATCCAGCTAACTTGCTTACACTACAAGCAAAGTATCTAGTAGTAGATACTTTTGTAACATGCGAACTTTCATTTCATTTTTTTCAAGTTTTTTTGCCTCTAATTCTAACAAAGATTCACGCATACAACATAAATAAATAAATGTATAAACAAAGCATAGAAAAATAAATGTTTCTCTTTCGCATAATTCTCAACCACAAATTCACAAATGGTCGAGATAAAGCAGCAGAAAAGGGCAAAGCAAAATCCAGAACCCAGACAGAGAAAGTTTACGAGTTTTTGACCAAAAAACAGCAGAATTTTGCATTTTACTCTCATTTAGAAACTTGTTTATTAAATCTATTCGCTTTTAATACTTAAAGAAAGTATCTACTTATTATACTTGTGACTTGATACACTTTATCATATGACTTATTCCATACAGGGTCTTTGAAAAAAATTATAATTTATCAATAATTGAGTTTTTTTTCTAATTTTAGGAAGCCAAGTCTTATATCTACGACAGATCTGGAGAAAATTTTGCAGTTTTTTTTCAATATAATTTGTTTTGCTTTTGAAATTCCTCCAATTTTCGATAATTTTTTACATGATCTCTTTAAGGATTTCAAGATCCTATAAGACATGCTAGACTCGAAATACTTGTAGAATCGTATATTTCGAAGGTTTCCTATTTTCTATCGAAATTTATTTTTTAGAGACTTTGTAAACAATTTATTATTTATCTTAGGTAAGGTTTTAAATCTCGGTCTCTCGCACATTCCCTGAATAATTTATGTGAACTTTAAAAGGACTTGATGGAAATTTAGTATTTATACTCTTAAGTACTTAAATATTATAAGTAAGAGGGATACCACAAACACGTGTTCTCAACTTAACCCATGTTTTGTGTCATTTAACTTCCGCTTAATTCCTCGAGGATTTTATATCCTTAAAAAGTTAAATCCCTTTTTGTCACTTTAACTTACTTTTACTCTTCATCAAGATTTTCAAGTATTAAGAACTTTTTTTTATAGCAATTCTCGATTAATTTTAAGTACAAAAAATTCAAAGTAAAGTCAATCCATCATTCTTAGTTTATAACTAGGATACCCTACTAGGTAAAGTATCTAGTATCTACTCTATTTTCAAGTTTCAATTAAGACAAAATTTTATCTCCTTCTGAAAGCCATAAGCTTTTAAGAAGTAGAGATAAGAGGTTATTAATTTGCTCTAAAATTGTTTGCGATGGATTGAACAAAATAGTGTATCATCAGTATAGATTTACAAGAAAAAAATTGTAGATATCTACTATAAGAAACCTACTCGGGTACTTACTACTTACCTACCTAATTTAAAAACTCTTTATTTTTATAATTTCAATAGATTTCACTAATAGCATTGTGCACTTGAAATTCAGGAATCTTTAAGTTTAGCAAAATATGAATAAACAATTAAATTTAAAATACGGCATCAAATTTAAAAAAAAATAAAAATCTAAGTTATCAAAAAGTTAGGTAATTCCAACTGCAAGGGTAAATTGAAAAAAACTTGGAATTTCTTTTAATTTAGTCTGGATACGAGTATACTGTATAATAAATTAAGTTTCTAAATTTTTCTAAATTTTCCTAATTTTTGGAAATTTTGTCTGGATTATAGCTTCTGGATATATTATATGGTAATAGGTATACAGATTCTCTAAGGCAAGAAATAAGAACTTGTCAACTTACACAGATTGCATGAAACACAAGAACAAAGTGACCAAAGTCCTGACACAGTCTTCTTAATCCGGAAATCATCACGATTCATCAAATTAATAGACTCGAGTGGGATTCTCTCATCACTTGTTAACCATTCACTCGAACACATGGACACTGCAACCGACACTGAAAACAAATCAAAATTTTTAATTTTGAAATTTTTGAAAAAAATCTTACATATAGATTACTTACCAATGGATATGAGAGCTGACAAAGGTGTCAGAACGGTGAGGAAAGGGACAGCTTTCCTTTAATTAAAAAAATAATTAGGGTACTTTATATTATTGTCGATAAACTGTAGAGGTAGATTAGAGATAGTTCAGAAATATTTTTGAACTTTGGACAGCTTTTTCTGATAAACCAATTGTTATCTTAAACTGAAATTTTTATATCTACGCGTATCTGTGCTTATATCTATGCAGTAGAGCTAACCAAGATATTCTCAAAAAAGTCGAAAATACAACTGATTCATTAGAAAATAGTCTGTCCAAAGCACAAATAAGTTTCCTAACTATCTTAAATTTATCTCTAAATAAAATATTATCAAAAAAAATTTAATTGTTGATGTATTTCTAGTATGTATTCAATAATAAGTAAATTGTTACCTGGCTCTTTTCCACGACTCATTCATTTGTCTCCTAATTTGAATATTCTCACAAATTAAAAGAAAAGTTCACAAAACAACCCAAGAAATCACTTTTTAAGCTCATTTTTTTGTAACTCTGATCTTGACTCTGCAAAACCCAAAATCCTCTGATACTTTCTCCAGCTATCTACTCGGCTCACGATCACATAATTGCCTGATTACTACTGATTAGTTACATAATTCGAAGAACAAATAGATGTGAAACAAGGGCGTGGGACACATTTTCACATTTTTTCATATTTTTTGACAGTTTTCATGCGCTTCCGAATTATTTTTTCATTTCATTCTGCAAACTACATAGTACTAATTCTCCAATTACCTAATGATCAAATGACGCAAATTAATTTCCCCTTGATAATGGTATAGGGAATTGAAAAATGCTGGTAGTTGGTGTCAGTTCAGATCAAATTATACATATTTATATAATGTAATGTAAAGTAAAAAGGCTTTTATCTAATTATTTTTCATTTGTGTAAAAATTTCATTTTTTTGTGGATTTGACATCAGTGCTCTCAGTGTACCGCTTGATTTGAGTGTGACACCTAGAATTAATTACAAAATAAATAACATTTTAAATGTATGTATGTATGTTTCATCAGTTAAATTAAATTAGCACACTTTTTCCTACTTATTTTTGCCCCTCCCTTTATAATTTACATCATTCATTGTGTAAAGTAAATGCCCACACATAGTACATAGTGTACTTGGTTATGTAAATATACAGGAGGTATAGTATCAAGTTGATTTTAGATTTAGCTATAAATACAAGTGCTAGTGCTAGAACTATACTGTAGTAGTGTAGTAAGGGTACTTGTATTTTTGTAAGTTGGTTATAGTTTTAAAAGCTATCAAATTCCATCAAAAAGGGTTTTCAAATCGATTCTTTTACTTTTATTTTAGCCTTTCAATTCTGCCCCTCCCGGCATACAAGAATTCCATTTCATCTATTTTAGATTTTGAGATTTTGAAACAGTAGGACTTTTTAAGGGTTACTTGTAGTTGAATTAAACTATACATGTCTATAGTCAAAGTTCATAATACATCATTATACTACTAGAAACAGCAAAGATCATTTGGTCAAAATCAGTAATTTTTAATTTTATATTCTAACTACGGAAAAAAATCTCTATAACCATCTATTTATAACGAATCACTTGTCCTTAGTCTGATACTCCTAACTCCTGAAAATTGGACTTGAATATTACATTAATTTAAAAAAACCTTTTATAAGGAGCTCTCTCTATAATGAATTATTTAGCTCAATCCCTGAAGATTCTTTATGGAGATTTCAATTTTGAATTTTTTTTAAATTCGAGTTATCTAGCTCGTCCAAAATTCAAAGCCAATTTTAAGCAAAGGACCGGACGGCAAAGTTTCTGCTGGTTTTAAAAAACCGCTTTTTGATTATTACATTTGCTCGACAATTTTATAATTTGAGTAAATGACTGGATGGAATTAGAAATAATACACCATCATAAAGTATAAAGTGTCTAATATTATATTAAGTCAACTAATAGATATATCCCACATTCGTAGTAGTAGTAGTACGAGTATAAGTAGTAGGAACATCATATCCTTTCAATTTAATGCAATTAACTCTCGTACAGCATATGATCCTATTCAGAGACTTTTGGGCCGATATTAAATAAATATATCCGGATCTCATATCGAGATTATTTTATGGATTGAAACTCGAACTACCCATTCACTAACTACAAGTGCTAGTATAAGACTAGCTGAATTAAATTCATTTTGCTCATTTTACTCATCTACTACAGTATATCTACCCTCCTTCGAGTCAATGATACAAGAATCAGTATCTTGAAATACTACCCGATCTGTATCTCATTTTCTCCAATACAAAATATTATAGTCTATATTTTATTATGAAAAGTCATGATTTTTACGAGTATTTTGACATACATACCTCTAATATTAAATACTAGTTCTAATACTTATACAATACTAGGCTAAGGATAAGTATATGTATATTCCGGATGCATAATTTGTTTCCGATGTAAGTTAATTGGCTTTCTTTCTTTCTCGTTAGCCAAACTAATTGACTGTGAAATGGAACCTACCGATCCTCGAATGACTCAAAAAAAAAAGAGAAAAAATTACTTGAAAAACTTTCGACTCTTTTTTTCTACTCTATAGTGTAGTAATGTAGTGGTAGTGCACTTAAATGGAAGTATTATTAAGTAAAGTAAAAAGTAAGACCTATTAGTTCTATTATGATATCAAAACCTTATGACTTATGAGCCTTAATACATAATGATATTATTAACTTCAAAGGATCTACTTTCTCCTGCCTTTATTAATAAATTCCAAAATCTCAACTTGAAGTATCAGTATTTGTACTAGAGACTAGGGCAGAATGTGAAATATCAGGTCTTGAATAATGTACTAGTATCTACTCTACGTATACTACAGATATTGAGGATGCTGAGAATGTATTGGAATTTTCGGAATTTTATTTTTATCATAATCTCATAAATAATGGCGGTATAGTTCATTCTAAAATACAGAATAATCCATAAATTGACTACTTTACAGCTTTACTTCAAATGACTTTGAGTTTAAACTGGTCGATTGAGAAGTAAACAAATACTTTTATGCGAAAATATGATTTGATTTTTTAAAAAATACTTCAAAACTTTCTAGCAAAGTATGTGTATTATGGTAATACGGTTTTTCAACATTTTTTTGGATTTCATTTTTTAACCAATTTAAATTTTTTACTAATAGATTACTTTACTTGTCTGGTGTTTATGGCATGTTGTTTAAGTCTTTTAGATCAATATTTTTATAGGTTTTTGTAAATTTATTTGGAGGCTATTGGTTGGTATTGTACATGATTGATGACTTCCAAGTAGTAGTAAGTATTTTCTAAAGTCAATCATTTGACAATGATACAATATTGTATGAGCAAGATGTTAAAAGCCCGGAATTTGGTGAATGAATTTATGTATGAATAGAACTTTGCGGTCTTACACCTTTACAATGGATAATAATAATAAGTAAAAAGTTTTTTGTTCACCCTAACCCTATATACTATATACTGACATACTGTACTGATATACCTAATTTTAGATCCTAGTATTCAGTATAGGTTCTTTACAAGTTAAATGTAGCATATTTTGAATCAAATTTCACTAAAATTTCAAGGTTTTTAACTTGATCCTTGTCAATCTTTGCACACTTTTTTCAATTTCTTATACAAACCCAAAGATAAGCCTAGCTAGTGTATGGAAAGTTTATGAATTCTTATCAGATCTAGTCTGGTCTGGTCTAGTCACTAGTCCCATTTTGATAAGATTTTTTAAATGGTTCTACTGGGGTTTAAGTGTACCTAAGTTGACATTTACTCACACACTTTAGCCTAAAAATGGTTAAGAGAAAAAGTGATAAATTCCCATAAGACTGAATGATAAAAATGGAAACCAGCATTTTCTCTTTCTGGTTTAAAAATTAAGAAAAAGGGGCCAATCTGCCCGCTTTTAAATCTTTTGAGAGCCCAAAAATTTTCTTTTTTTACATTACTAATTCTAAGTATTATACTCTTCCAAATTTCAGAAAAATTTACAAAAAACTGTAAATTAAAGCGAAAAAGTTGTCAGTAAATTAAAGTAGTTTATTCAATTTTACTAACATTTGTTTGTCTGTTTCACCGTCGCCAGAAAACTATTTTGGACCAATTTTAACCAAACTTGATATTAAGAACCCCTTATTGTTAGTTGTGCTAAAAAAGACAAATATTTCAAATTACCCCACCCCTTGTGGTACTGACTGCAGACCATTTAAGTAGTCCCCATTTTATTCAAATGGAAAAAATCAAGGATGAGTTTCAAGTGACTATGGGGTAATCGATGCCTGAGATTCTAAATTTGAGATTTGTTTAACAGGAAGTTGACCTTTGACCCCCAAAATATGATAATTATTTGATATCTTCTACGCTATACTCGTAAAATTAATAATTAACTAAATAGAGTCAATTGCCGAAATCCTAGTTATTTTTTAAATTTTTTATTAGTGAATTTTAGAGAATTTGAGGGCTTTTTAGGGATACTTTTTTTTATAAAGATCTGTAAATGAAATAACTTACTTTTTTGCACATTTCTAGTCATACTGGGCAGATAGTAAGTAAGCAGTTACTTTCATGGCTTTTTTAACTTTTTAACCGTGACATTGCAAATTGCATCGAATTTTTTTCTCTTTCTTTAAATATATCACTTTTTTATTTGTTTTGTCTATACAATGAATACAATGAGCTTCTGATCTTCAAATATTACAACTACTTTATAGTATTACTATCTGCTGTACTTTTATAAAAAATGAAGAATGCAATGAGAAGAAAAATATCTTGCAATTTTGTTCGAGTTTCGAGAGATGAATTTTTCATTTTTGTTGAAAAAAAAACCCAAGTCGAAATTCGAAATTGTCTTTATATTTTTAGAATATAATGCATTTATCTTTTTTACTAGTACCACTCGTACAGTAGTACTTCTATACTGTAGTTCAATTCTAATACTAGTTCTGTTGCGGATATTCAGAGACTTGGAAAAGTTCAAGTAGTTTGTAAAAAAAAGTTGAAAAAAACTACAAGAAATACATGAAAGATGAGGAAAAGTAAAATTCGAATGCAAAGTAATAATCGGATAGACACTTTTCCTCAAAAAGATCATTTCCGTTTTCATCATTCACTAGTACTGGTACTACTATCCAATAAGTAGGATTCTAAATATTCGATAGTATGCCTAATGGTAGTACTACCTACCTTATTTTTAAATTGTGTTATATGAGTAGATGGAAAAATGAACGGAGACGGGGAAAAATATTGAAATTTGATTTTGTTCTTTGCAAGAGAAGGTAAGGTACCCTACTACTTTCTTACATATGTACCTATATGTAGGTAGAAATGAAAAATGTAAAGCCAACTTGTAATATTTGAAAACCTTATGCTTTCAAAGACCAAATTTTGTACTACAAGTGTAAGGTGATAAAAGATTTTTTGGAAAAGTAGTTAAGAACGAGAATAACTTCCTCTCTGACTACTTAAGTATTTCCATTTAATATTCTTCTAATAGATAATTTGATGTGAAATCGAATTTAACTTTCATTTCTTAAAGATACTATTATTATATTTCCTTACCTAATACAGTACTACTAGGGGTAAAAGTAGGATTTCACCCAAAATATCATATATTAGTGACGACTACTAGCATTGTTTAGGTAGGATTCTATGGTAGATAGAAAACCTATACATTTACTCGTATGTACGAGTATCAAAATTAAAATTTTTGAAATTTTGACTAGGTAAAATATAGTTAAATGATCGTCCGAAAAATGGTCAATTACAGCAATTTTTAAATTAAACTTCAATTTAAGATTTTTAATCAAGATTAACCGAGAATGTCAAATTTTTAGGCACTTTATAACATTACTATTTTAGGTAGGGTACTCTGTATTTATTAGCTCATTATTTCTAACCATAATAAGAGATATAGGGTACTATGAATAATATGGGCTTAAGTAATACACTCATTTGAAATTTTAAAAAATAAACCAATAGAAAATTTGGGCAACATGAATACCAAAACATAATAAAATTTTGATTAATTACCTTATTATGATGAATACCAATACAAGTATATTGTACAGATTAAACTAGTGACTTGCTCTTTTTACACAATGAGGTGTTAAATGTTACTTGATGAGAAATGATAAACCTATAGCGTTTTAATAATAGTAATATTATTCTTGATTTTGGTATAAAAAAATTAGCAAAAAAAAGCTGTCTGAGATTCACTAGAGGTTCTTGAGATTAGTCCTGATATTTGGCGGTGAGTAAAAAACCAATAAACCCGCCGACTCACAGATTCCAACTGAGGCTAGGAAATCTTTCCGGCGGTTTTCTTACTCGGTTTTACTCTTAGGATATGATATGTTATGCAATACATTACATTGTGTACAAAGTACCTACTATATAAGTAGTACTGTATGTATATATCTGCCTACTTTCACCCCTTTAGTATTTCACTTTCTCCAGACTTTCAGGGCTTTCTAGACCTAATTCTCAAGCCAAAAAAATGAGCAAAAACGTGCTTTATGTAACTACTTACCATTATAATATAATAGTAATATTACCTACTTTTTAGAACGCATGCCATATTATTTTATCATGCATAAAATAAGTAAGTAAATCTCAAATCTTCAAATGAAAGCAAGAATAATTAAAAAGAGGATTATACAATTTTTCTTGCATTTAAAGCTTATTTTTGATTTTAAAAAATAATGCTATTTTGGGGTAGACGAATTGAAAATCAAGAAAACTTCTATTTGTAACTTTTTCATATTTTGTTACTTTTTTGATGTATTCGACGTTTTTCTCGCACAATTAATAATTTACGTAAAAGTAGGTAATTAAATCCTAGTGCCTTATAGTATGGTTCTAAAAATAATGAAATCTTATGAAAGTCTATGGAAACGATTAGGTTGTAAATCATTATGAATCAATTAGATATAATATTTGCTTTGCAATTAGGCATTACTTATTGTCTTGGAAATAATTTTGATTTTGATTTGTAAAACGCTTTAATTTTTTAGAAAAATTTCATAACTCAATTTTGATCGCAATCATAAAAAATAATTTGTACGAGTGCTCTTACAAAAAACGGATTATTTAGGTAATTTTGCCCATACTGATACTGACCCTGATTAAATCTAAATTTTTGTTGAAATTTTAGTGTCTACTTATAGACGGAAATAATGGAGAATCGTCGTTTAAGGGATTTAGTCGATTTGGCATTATGTACACCGGAGGTCGGGGCAGTGAATTTCAACATTCTTCGGACACTTTTGCTCAACATGCTCGACTACACTGGGATTGGAGATGCTGTTGTCTCTGAAATGCCTCAAATGGATCAATCCCAAAGTTTTCATTTCATCAATACTCAAAATAAGAATGACTTGGCTGACAAAATCGAGAAAATTGAATCATTTTTGGAATGTGCTTTTAGACCTAAGGAAGTTGAAGCTTCAGCTCCACCTGAATCTGAATTAGAGGTCGAATCAAAGGTCAATATTTCTGATTCTGATAGCTGTGTATTCAATACAGAATATACATTTGCTTTAATATTAAAATTAATTTTTATATTTTAGGAAAGTTCAGGATCTGTGGCCTCACAAAAAGGGGATATCATACCTGATGAGCTCGTTTTCAGGAGATTTAGACCATCAAGAATTCCAAGACCAGTTCAATCACGACCTCAAACACCTTGTCATCCTTATATAAAGATTTTGGAACGTGAACTACAGATAAATGAACAAGGATCGGTGGCAAATATTCCACCAGCTGGAGCTCAAGATATTGCATCAGAAACTTCTTACTTCGATAGGTATTATGATAAAAATCACGTTCCAAGAACTGGACGCGGTGGGTCAGGGCCACAACCTCAACAACAACAACAAATGGAAACTCAAGATTCAATGTCAACCTCGCCAAGTCAACAATCAACTGACACCGGAAGTCAATATCAACAACAAGGTCAACCACAGCCGAGTCGAACGCAACAAAATCAATCGCAACAAAGTCAAACTCTTTCCCAATTTCCATCCCATCAAAGTTCACAACAAGATCAACAACAACCTGCACAAACCCAATCTTCACAAATGAGTAAGTTAAAAACTGAATTAAAATTTTCAATGATTTAGTATATTTTTAATAGGTCCATCATCAACACGTCAATTGCCACCACGAGAACGGACACCTTTACAAAATCAATCTTCCCAAATAAGTAATTTTAACACTAATGTATAATAATTACCTTCATTAATATTAATCTTAAATTCTTAATACTGTAGGTCCATCAACAACACATCAATTGCCACCCCGAGAAAGGACACCAGTAAGCCAGGCAGGACCAGACAGTTCTTCGCAACAACAACAATTGACTCAAGATGATGATCAAAGTCAAGCTTATGATGTCCAAAGTCAGATGTATTCATCAAATTCACAACTTCCTAATGAAGAAAGTTTTGGAACACAAAGTTTTGGAACACAAGCTTCACAAAGCCGAAGCACAATTAGACCAGGTGATTCTCAAAGTTCTTTCGGTGGAGAAAGTCAAATAGCTCATGCTTCACAGTCACAACCATCGATGTTATCAAGTGTACATTCATCAGCACATAATCAACCTCGACCGCATACTGCATTATCTCAATTAGATAATTCGACTGGAACTGGAGAGTCTCGATCTCAATACTCTCAAAATGACAGCTATTTCTCACCATCAGAAAACCAATCTCGAGATCAGATGCAGGATGGTCAAAGTCAAAGTTCTTTTGGCGGTGAAAGTCGTGTTGTTCATCCATCAAGCTCTCATCAAGAACAACCTGAACAATTGCAACAACAACAATATCAAGGACAGTCTGAACAATCTCAACAACAACAACAACCTAGGGAATTTCACCAAGGATATCAAAATCAAGTCCATCCCAGCCAATCTGCAGAAAGTTCAGACTCTCGACATCCATCGTACTCTTCTTCACTTGAATCTACCCGAGCTCACCCATCCCTATCTCAACCTGAATTTCCAACAGAATATCTTAAAACACCAAGTAAAACTTCTCGATCTTATGAAAATCTACCTGAAACTTCAATTTTCGATAAAAAAGATGGTACAAGTGAGGAAAGTATTTCTCAAACAGATTCACTACGACAATTGTCTAGTCGTAGTCATATAATTTCAAGGTCAGTTACAAGTGTTGTAACAATTGAAACTCAATCTATTGAAAGCCAACGACATATGTAAGTGTCTAATTTTATCATTAAAAAACTTCATTCATTGATACACTAACAACTAATGCAAATTTTTAGGGATTTAAAGAAAATGGAATCAACACAAGCTCTGAAAGACCGAATTCAAAAACTTGAAAATCTTAAAAATTCACCATCTTTAGCACCCCCTTGCTATGATCAAGAAATTCCAAATCGAGTTCATACAATGAATAATCGAATAAATATGTTGGAACAAAATCTACAAAGAGTAAGTTCAAAAATACGATTTTGTATCAATACATCGCCTTGATTTGAATCTAATTCTTGAACTCTGATAGTTGGTGGAAATAAATCAAGAAATGGCAGCAGATTTTCATATGGTTCATGCTGAATTAATGAAACAAGAGTTGACTAATCAAACGTATGAAACAAAAATTGATGAAGTTTTTGCCGACCTCCAAAATGAAGACCAAAAAATTCATCAACTTGGTGATAAAATGCTGGATGAGGTAAGGAATGTTATTTGTAAATCTTGGAAAAAAGTTTAAAGATCGGTTTCGAATTTAGTCTAAAAATTAGCATAAACAAATTGGAATCTAAAAAACTTTTTTTAGAGATGTTTTTAAACTTTTCCCATATCCATTTTAATAAGGTTTAAGATAAATAAAATGGTTAAATTTCAGATTTGTCATGTCCATGATCCTCATCGTGTAGGACCATGTCCTCCTCACCCTGGACAGAAGCCTGGTGATCAAGAATTTCCTTATCCGGACGATTCATCAGATGCCTCTAGTCCAGCTCAATCTAGATCACAAATAGGTAAATGCAGTATTACCTACCTAAGAAGATAGAAATATACTTTAGTAAAATATTAATTAATTCTTTTTTTAGATCCACAAGCTCCATTGAGTCATTTAAGACCTGACAGACCTTCATCAGAACCTTCGACAGCTCCAAAACCTGAAGTTTCGAACATTCCTCACTTGGAAGATTTGAAACAAGAAATTCAAGTACCCAAAAAACCCAAATAACTTACATATTTAAAATCACTAACATTTTGATATTTAAAGGGAAGTAAACTTGTTCCAGAGGTATTTGATGAAATGGACGTACTTTTGAAAATCGCAACTCTCTGGGAAGCATTCCAAGCTTTGAGAAATAATGAAGAGAATTTGGCTATACAATTAATTGGACTTGATGCTAAACAAAGTATACAATTATCTAATTAGTAAAATTAGGCTCATTATTATCACTATTTTTTTGTAGATAAAGTCACCCGTGATATGCTAGAATCTCTTGATGAATCGAAAAAGAATCTTGCCCCACTAATCTCTCAATTATGCGTACCTCCAAATGAACACATTGGAAGTACAAGTTATGATCAAGATAATCCTCCAAGAACTGACCAATTTGTCTTGGCTGATGATGTCAAAAAAGCTTTGTCCAATATGTGCGAAGAAAGTATTGGAACTAAGCATAAAATGGAGGTAATTTTTAGATTTAAAGTATCCAAATACCCTTAAATTACCTAAATTGTATACCTAATTACCTAATTTACCTAATTTGTATAAACTAATTTACATAGATAGATACTAAAATAGGTTACGATATTTTTAAAATTTTAAGGCCCTTGGTGAAGCTGTAAGAAACTATGAAAATATGGCAGTGTCCAGAGAAATGCTGACTGATGCAATTCAAGAGAAGGCAGATCGTGAAGACTTGAAATCAAAAGTGGCTTATGAGGAATTTGGAAATTCTATAAATGATATTACCCAACGAATGCAAAACCTTGTGAATGAAACCTACAGCAAAAGTAAAGCTCTCAATGATACGATTAACCAGATTTCTGAGGATATGAGTCAAAAATTGGATAAATGTGAACTCACCCCTTTGAGAAGATTCATAAAATCACATTTTAAAGATCTTGAAGAAAAAGTTAATAAACTCCAGATGATGATTGATGAACCTGATCCATGTGGAACAAGAAAGAAATTTTTAAAAGATTATAATTGCATCTCATGTGATCGATATACTGCTATTTCGGGTGTTACTAATACTTCAACTCTACCATATTTTCCACCACTTCCAAATAGATCATGTAATACTGCCTGTAATGTTGCCTATGATGTTCATAGAATGAGAAATAAACATTGGTAAGACATTTTTATCTGATTTTTTTCTTTAATAAACTCATTTTTTTGCATTTTTTTAGTGGAAATGGAGATTCAACTTTGAATTTTAATCTTATGGAGAAACAAGGTGTTGGTACTGGAAGATATTCTGGAAATCAAACGTAATTCACATTTCAAACACAATAAAATTTCTTTAAAAGGTGTAATTTTGAACAACATTTTTAACATATAGGTATCAAAATGATCTTGCAAATCTGGTCAATCGATATGCCGGTGGTAGTCATACAAATATTTCACAAAGTGATAGAATCCGAGCAATGCAAAAGTAAGTAATTTCCTACTATTTTTTTAAAATAACAAGAGGCCAAACCTAACTGTACACCTGTTCCTCCCTTGATATGTGACAGTACAAAAGTTGCCTCATCAATATGTCAATAAAGAACTCGAGAACAGTTGAATTTTTATTAATTTTACAGTGTCTGAAATACTGCGAATTTTGTAAATTTTTGGTCAAAATTCTCGGATTTTTAATCTTGAAAAGTTATTCTGATTCTGAACTGGCAGAATCCAAATTCCGCAATACTATTTCTTAAAGGATTATAACTGAGGTATCTCGAAAATCTGTAATATTGACAAAGAATAGTTTTAAAGTTCTCTATGATGGGCATATCTTGTGCCACTGCATTGCATTGTAGTAAAGAGACAAGGTCCATTTCCTTGTAGCTATTTCTTTCAATTTTTTTGTTATTTTTAAAACCTTAGACCTACTGATCCTGAATGCTTCAACACTGACGAATATCTCCGGGAACAACAACAAATGCAAGAAAAAATCAATTTCACAAAGCAAACTCTTCAAGTTCAACCTGTGCCTTCATACATCTTGCCTCAAAGACCAGCCACAGCGATACCCCAAAGTTTTCATTATAATGCTCAATATCCTAATTAATATACCTCTACGTACCTATCCTATCTAGTTTAATCATTTATAAACGTAATTCCTAATCCTAATCATAAATATGAACTATGTGTGTATGAAATATGTCTAACTAGATTATATTCCTGTGAATGTCAAGTGTAAAGAACTACAACTAGATTTGGTGAAACGTGGTGAAACGAATAATTTAATGATTCTTGTACCTATATACTACTGTATGTAAGTTTAGTAAATAGTAACTACTATTATTGTGTGTGATATGAATAAAATTAAACAATCAACTCATTATCGACCTTAACCCTATTTGAAAAGTTGAAAGTTTTTCCAAATGATCCTATAGGTATGATTATGTTTATTAATTAAAATAATTAATGTTTACAAGTATGCTTTTAATGAGTTTATAAACAAAAAAACATGAGTTTATTTCCAAATGAATCATACTCTTGGGTAGGTTAGGGTACTCAACTATATGTTACATACCTTTATTTATGATTTAGTCAAACAAATAGAATATTTACTATTTGTAGATCTTTTATTCCAGCAGAGCTTAAATATTAAGTTACATAGGTACAGTATAGTTAACCTATAATTTATAATAGTAGTAGTAATTAAAATAAAGGTACATGGGTACGGTACGGCACATAAGTCAAGGCACACAAAAACATAAAATTAGTAAAATTCTAAATATAAGCACTACATTACAATATACAGTAGTACAAGTACCTATAGTCTAAAAAATAAAATAAAAATCACGCACAATCATAAATGTTTTGATTGTATTTCAAGAAATACAATGCCTAAATACAATATTTTTACCGATCGGTAAGACCAGAAACGATCGATTTGAAATGCTTTTTTTTTTACAAATAATTTGCATATCTAATGCTAAATATAGTAGGTAGGTATTAGTAAAAACTGGTTTAATTTCAATTTATTGTATTTTTTCATTGACCCTGTTCTGTTGACGGGATTTGTTGGTGTGAATTTGCAGAAATCCTGAAAGGATTGAGAAGTCTCAGACCTATAAAAATAAAATAAAATAAATCATAAAATTATGCTTACAAAGCTGGGGGGTGTGTCTTATGATTACGAGAGCTACAAAAAGTAAATTAAAAGTAAATAGAAATGAAAAGATTTATGACTTTTGAGCATTTAAACAAGTAAAGTTGTGAGTTGAGACCAATTAAGTATTCTATTATTCATTTTAAATTGTAATACAAGTATGTACAAGTCCGTGGCTTTGACTTGCAAAAATAAATTTTAAATAGAATTTACACACTTGAATATCTTATAGGTTATACTCGTAGGTATTGGAATATTTCTGGATTAGATTAGCATGCCTATTCCTATTACGAATACATAGAAGAAAAGTAGGAAAAAAATTTGCAAAACGAGTATTCAAGTTTTAAATTACTCTCATTCTCGTCATAGTGTATTACAGGGTCTCAGAAAAAATTCCATTTGATTTTATAAGGATTTTAGTAGCCATTAAGCATTATGTATAGATTAATGGTTTATGTATAAACTATAAATCAATTCCAATACATATAGAATCTCAAAGAAATGCACTAATGTTACAAGTTACGGCCTAATGTGTTAATTTCAAGTGTGAAACTTATTTATATTTATAGCATTGATTAGGATTTACTAGTAAATACTAGTACTGGTAGTCATTAACTAAATAAGGACTTATTACTTGATTGAAAAAAATTCTTAAATTCTGACCTTGTCTTTTAATTTCGTCCTGGATATTTTTCAAATCATGCAAATCTTTTGCTGAACAAAGAGGGGTGTCAATCTGAAATTTTATGAAAGATTTTGAATTTTGATTAATGCATTCCTCATACTTGACATAATTATTTAAGAGCAAATTATCCTGTTTATTTAATTGATTACTTACTTCGTAAGTATTATTAAATAGAGAATAATCCACTGCATATTGACCATATTCTTTCTTGAAGGTTACAAGTGTCTCAAATCTACAATTGAAAATAAAATTAATTTGTTAAAAATCTTATAAACAAGTATGTAGATAGTAGGAAAACAAACCTATGTCCCCAAAGGATTTCAGTAGGAAGATAAGAAGTCCTGAAATTTTTTGGAAAAATTTGATTAAAATGCATTTTTCCTATACTACGAGTATGTATCAGTAACTTGTATTTAGTACTTGTATTTAGTACAAAAATTGGTAGAATTTATAAGTAAATATTGAAGTTTTTTTAATTTTATGTTTACAAATGTGTCAGTATATCAGTATTTGTATTTGTTCTACCTAGCTTGAGTCGTAGATCCAGTAGACTCAATTACACCTTCAAGAATTAAAACTATTTCAAATCTTTCCTTGATCAGTTCCTCAGCTGAAATCCCCCAAAGTGGACTTGAATGGTCAATTTTATGCACAACTGCCATAGGCCATATGAAAAATACAGAGGATTGATCAGAGTCTACACCGACTTTTAGCTCGTGCTACAAAATCATAAAATAATTGACACTTTAGTTCATTAGTAATCGACATTTAAAAAATTGTAATTTTTGATTTTTGACAACTAGTATATTTCGGTCTCATTAGGTCAAAATGTCCAATTTTTACCTGATAATATGGTAATTGTTCCCCCTCTATAGTTTGGCGTCTTTTTATCAATTGAGCTCGAACAGTAGCACCTACGGAAAAATGAGTAATTCATCATGTTATACTCATTAATTTGAATCTAAAACAGTATTTATAAATATTCCAATTTTCTAATTTGAAATCCTAGATTTCTCGATATCATTAAAACAAATGGACTAAAATCTAAGATTTCAAAATTTGCATTTCAGAACATAACGAGAGCATAGTCAATAAATTCTGATATTACTTATGTCAGACAGACAGACATATAACCAAAAAGCAAAAGTCGACAAAAATTTTATTGGTCTGAAATGTCTAGACAGTTCGGCGGCACTAAATATGGTGCTATAGTTAGTGACTTCGGTATTAACGATAAGTAAAATATAGAGATAAATAAAAGCCGAAATTATTACCTATAATATGTGAGTTCCTCATATCACCAATCTGTCAAATGTTAAAAGAATCATCAAATGATTTATGGAAATTTTCTATTTAAAAAAAAGTCTAAAATTACCCTGAACATGAGATTTAGTTCGCCATCCCTTTGACATATAACTCCGTGTCGTGAAAACATCAAAGTCTGTGTTCTTTTCTTAGGCCTCGACATTTTTGCAAAAACTAAAAAAGAGGTAAAAACATCAATAAAATCTGGTAAAAAAATGCTTATTCTGTATTCTACAAGCTCACCTATGCCGACCATAATAGCCTATAAAATAAAAAAAGGTTGAAATTAAAAGTTAAGGTTAAGGTAAGGTTAAAAGGGAAATCTTGAAAAAAGTAATTAAAGCTAGGTATATGTAATTTGAATACAATACAATCTCAAGATTTATGGTAGGTTATATCAGATATTCAATCAATTTTGAGAATAAATTGATCAGTATTCAAGATGCTTGAATTTTTATAATTAAATTTGGGTCATATTTATATAGGTATAAGACTACAGGTGTTTCAACTTTCAATCAATCATCAAGTCAAATTAATTTCCTCAAGCATATAATAAATTATAATTATAGTTCTAATCTAAGCCTAAGGAACTTGGGGATATGGGTAAAGTCATTATTTTGACAGATTACACTTTCTTTTAGTAGGAATTAGTAGGTACAATTTTGAACAAAAATTCTCAAAAATATTATTTTACCTGAACCATTACACCAAATATGCTTTGAATGCACATTAGAAAGATGGCTTCTGGACATTCCTAAATATTTTACAATAAAAACATTCATTAGCATAATTTTTTTTAATTTTGCAAATATTTTAGCCAAGTATTATAAGTAAATACCTCAGTCGTATATCGAAAACCATAGCCGATTGTATGCTGCGTTTCAATTGAAAATAGAAAACTTGACGTAAACCCCCAAATATTCCCAACACAAGGTGCCCAACCTAAAATTAAAATTACAATGCATTTTGAGCATTTGAAGGTTAAATAAAGATCAAGTAATTACCATTTTCTCCCTATAAATCATACAAAATAATTTAAATAAAATTTATGATTTGGTAAAATTGATTTCATTATTGTACAAGATAGTAGATACCTGTTTATCCGGTAAATGTTCAAAATCTAAATCTATAAATCAAAATATTTCTTTTCAAAAATATGCAAAAATTGTAAAATTGCAAACAAACCTCCATGGGTGAAGCTTATTAACCACCAAATCAGACTAATTTGTAAAAGTAAAGTTTAAAAATTAATAAATTTTCAAAAAAAAGTTAAGTGTTTTGACTTACGAAAAGGCTAGCCAACTTAGGATAAAGCTCAATGTGAAAACAAGTAATGTAAACCTCCCTTGAAAAATTAAAAAAACAATTGAGTTATTATTGTTGTGTTTTTTTAAATGGTTTTAATTAGTTTTCAACTTACATTGCAAATCAACTAGTGTAAAAAATATATCAGCTAAATATCTTCTTCGCCTTTTAGAGATGTTCAATTGCCTCAAGTTGCAATCTCCATTTTTAAATACGACTCTTTTTCGAACTCGACCATATTTCCCAGAGCCTCTGATTCCTAATTTTGAAATATTAAAAATACCTACATAATGAATTACTTATAAATATAAGATAGATACATAACTAATCTATATATACTAAATTTTTGTACATTTAAACCAAAGATAAGGAGCTACATACACTACAATATATAGTAATATGTAAGGTAGCTACTAAAAAAAGAAGTGTAAATTATGTTGATGTAAGTAGATACTCGCATTATTGGTATCTGCAGTATAATATCATTATCAATTTTATCAAAATTTTGTTAGATTTTGTATTTTTTGGGATTTTGAAATATTTAGACTTTTGTATTTTAGACATAGCATAGATACTTGTTTGAAAAATTTGATCAATGAGTCCTATATTATCATAATGATAGTTCTATTGATAGATCTAAGCCATGAATAACCGTATATCTGACTCTAGATATGATTAGATTACTTATCTTTAGAGATATGACATTTTATTTTAATATAGGAAGGTAGGTATTTGCCGGATTTTTATTATATATTTCTAAAATTTTACAAACTTTAGATTCCAGATTCATCCCTCCTAACTCTCATAAATCGTTTAGTTTTTAAAAATTTAGATAGAAATAATTTTGCAAAATTATTTTCAATTTTTATTTTATCGATTAGACAAATTCATGAATCTTAAGGTCTAAACTCTAAACTAGGGATTGAACTTCGAGGTTTTCAATCATCGAAACCTCGAGGTTTTGGAATTCTAGTCTAAACAAGGAAAATTTGAAAAATTAAAAAATGTTTAGTTTCTTTCGAATGATTCTTAACTGGTCAATCAATTTTTTGCAAATTTTTCTTTAAATTATCTACCTTTAAATTTTGAAGAATCCATACTATTTATCGTGGCAGTATGTCCATGCAATAAAGAAATCCCATTGAACATTACAGGATGTGATTTAATTACTGAATTTTCTTCGGTTGAATTCGGGGTAGAAACTGTGGAATTGTTGATACAAACCATATTCATATTATTGTCATTATTATTAATCATTTTATTTTTCGGACTTGTTCGATGTTTCCCATTTGGGGTCAATTTGAAACTATCGGGTGATTGATTCCTCGATTGAACAATCTGTATTGGGGTATTTCGAGGTGAATTATTTCCACCAGAGTATGAACATTCGGGCTCTGTTGAAAATTGGTTCAATAAATTTGCATTTTCTTCATTATTTTCATCGATAGGAATCGACTCATCTCGATTTGGACAATTCCCACCTTGTCTATCATCCCATTCTTCAGAAGAATCTTCATCGACAAGATTACGACCAGATTCAACATCTTGAAGTTGCTTTGAATCGGGCATTTTTACAATCAAATGATGCAAAAAATTTGTTAAAATTTAATTTTGTCTGCTATTTATTAAGGACATTAACCTTTAGGTATAATTTATCACAATCGAATCACAATTAAATAATTGACACGAGCAAATAATCACAAACGTCAGAATGATATGATGTAACAATTAAGCATGAGCAAATTGCAAATTCCAAAACTTAAATTTTTTTATAAGACAAGAGACAATGTAGAATTGCAGCAGGTGTTATCGTTTATTAAGAAAAATGTTTATGGGGTTAATAGGTATATACTTAGGTAGTATAGTAATAGTGAACTTGTGTAGATAAGCAGGTGTTTTCTAACTTTATTGTAATGTAAAATAGTGGTTAGTAATTGATAATTCAGTTTTTAAAAAATTTAAAAATTCAGAGGATACTTCATGGCTGTTTAATTGCTACTGACTAAATGATTACTGATTTACTCGCACAAACAACACTTCTTAATAAATATTCATTAAATCACAAGAACTTGTAAAGCTACTGGTAGAATATCATATATATCAGAGCAGAGCAGAGTAAGAATTTGTAGTATCTAGTATGAACAAAATAAGTCAAAGTTATTTAACTATATTACATGCAAGTAAGTATTGAATAGGTATATTCTTTAAACTTCTGCTAATCCTAAGAGCAGGGTTGTACTCCTAGTTTAAGATTTTTCATAAACCTCTGCTTTAATTACTGAAATGAATATTTAATACAATTTTAATGACCAAATTAGTGAAGCCATTGATATTTGCCACATTTTTACATGAAAAATTTTCAACTATTTAGGTGAATTCAATCTCAAGTTTCCGAATAATTTCATAATACATATTATAGGGTACTTCCTTACTAATTTGTATGTTTGAAAAAGATTGGAGTAATATACAAACTTAAAAATATTTTGTCGATTGTTTCTAGTGTTCAAAGCATTTTCGGTAGGTATATTGTTTCAGTCAAATTAAAAAATTTATGATAATTTTGGCTCAATCAATTTATATAGATTGACTTCCACCAAAGTGTAAAATTTTATAGGTACCTAAAATCATTTTTTTCTTTTATCTAGACAAAATTTTTGCTTTTATGATTTATGATAATGATGAACCTCAATTTTATAAAGGGGAATTAGGAATGTATCCTAAAGAAATAGGGAATGTATCCTAAAAACTTATACCTAAAAAAATTCACAAATCTCG
>JAQIXA010001259.1:0-26523 GCA_034699045.1 Nanhermannia cf. coronata Gr-Ori-00579 | reverse complement strand
TAATAAAAAAAAATAGATGCGAATTAGTTTAGAAATAAAAGAATAAAATAGATCTGGTACTACATGTTTTGTATGAGATGATAGATAAGTAAGGAATTAAAAAGCACCTACCTGATAAATCCTTTCTTTTTCCATTTCATTTATTTCCTTAATATTTTCGTCCACGACTTCTTCACCATCACCACTGATTTCTTTCGATGAGAGGTCCATAATTTATATGCTCTTATATTGATTGACACTCGACGATTTACAGTTTAATTTAATTTATACTCTCTGACTTGAGACTTGACTTACTTTACTCTCTGCTAGTAATGTACCTATCTAATTGTTAACTAAAATATGAAGGTATTACCTTTGTTCTTAAATCTTATACTATAATTATAATATAAATTCTATAATATGTATATAATATATAATCCTAAATCCTAAATAAATATAACAAGTCAGGAAAATTAAATTACCTATAACTAATAAATAAGGTAATAAGCAATACCTAAAGAAATATATATATACAAAATAAATAATGAATAAAATACAAGTGGATAAGCTAAATAACTAATAAAATAAATATAAATATTTAAAGGTAAAAAAACTTTATAATTTTACAATAAAACAACTTCTTCAAAGCTTCAAATCCTAATCCAACGCCAATCACCACCACCCACCAGCCGGCCCAGCCATAAAATAATGTAAGTTATTATAGGTCGTTATAAAGGGACTCTAGAAATAAGATTAATAAATAATAATAAATAATAAATGATGCAATAATACAAAAATGTTCTATGTTGAATTGATGATGCAATACATTATTTTATGTTATACATATATATTTATATATTTTTGTAGTGCAGTGCATTAAAAAAGGTACACATTAAAATCGTAAAAATAGTTATATCTATTGAATTAAATATTAAATTCGATTGCATAACTATCACTTACCAATTTAACACCTGCAAAAAACAAACTACGAAACCTAAAAAATATACAAAAATAAAAATTAAACGTAATAAGACTACAACTTAATATTTACCATAAAAAAATCCATGCTTTTCGCTAAATAAGACAAAGTGCTAGTGCTAATGCTATAAAATAAGTTAGCTATGTATTACAACTACAAGCAAGTGTAAGGGTAGAGTCTATCTATTATTCGTTCATTTCAGCACTGAAAAACTGAAAAATACACGTAAAGTTGAGGAATCAGGTTTCTCAACCTTAGATAGCTGAATTATCCAGAAAAATATAATTAGAGGCTTATTTATATTTATATAGCTTATTAATCCTTTACTTTAGAGTAAGTACCTTACTTCCCTTAACCGGCCCTACTTTGCCCTTAATTACAAGTACTTGACCTTAACATCAATAAACCTTCTAATCTATAATAATGATGACAAGTAATGGTATAAAATTAAAATACACACGTAATTTGTACACCAAGAAAAAGGCCACTTTTAATTGTAATTAGGACAAAAAGTGCTTTGAAGGGGTAAGTCTAAAGGTTATAGGGTCAAAGTATAAGGGTCTACTCACCTGTCACACCGTAATTGAGGGATTAATTGAGAAATTAAAAATTTAATTTTTGATGATAAAAAAAAACCGTGTTGTGTTGATTGAGAGAGAAAATAAATATGTACAGGAAGGATAGGACTATTAAGGACACACAAAATCGTCGTGTTAAAATTTTTAAACCTTTTTGGTGCCTCAAAACAAAAAACCAAAACCTGCACCTCGATATTTTGCTCCATTGCATTGCTTGCATTAACGTTTGTCCAACTTGAACTTTTTTTTGAAGCGATCTTTTTATTTATTGTTTTCATTCAGCTCTTCAAAACCAGATTTCATTCTTAATTTACTAGTGTACGCATATACATATGTACATATATGGAGGGTAAAATCAGATTTTTTATAACTACATAGATTAATTGGATATATGTGTTAGCAAATTTGGTGTCTTTGATCTTTTTTATTTTCCTCTTTTGATATTGATAAGCTACACTTTGTTTTAGTTAGATCTAATTTACTTTATTTTTTCCGTTAGTTAAGTTAGGGGAGTATTTATTAGTACTGCTTTAACTACCTACTTGTATGTATACTTTATTTTCCAATTCAGCATTGTGGATCGAGATTTTGGCTTTCAATAAATTAAATGTAATATTGTGTAAAATTGATTTTTAAATTTTGGTTTTATTGTACTTGAACATTACAAAATCGACTTTTTCAGGGTTGGATTACTTGAATATTATGTGTAAGCTTACGTTTGGTGTTTCATTTTTTCTACGATATACAAGAATTTGCGGTTAATGATATTAGCTATATAGTTATGTACATACATACTTTGCTTAAATTACCGATAGGTAAATTAACAATTTTTTTGTTTAGTTAAGTTAGGTTTAAGTATCTATTGTACTTATTGCTATAACCTTATGCATACTTATTTAGCGTTTCCATTAACTTATCACAGCAAAACCATATTTTGGCTTTCAAATTTTGTCACTTTTATAATATGTAAAATTGAAGCTAAAAGTTTTCTTTGTTAATTGCTAATTGAAAAGGTTAGATTACAATTTACATTATAAAAGGGTTAAAATGTTAAAATTCAAGTAAATCCAAATAAAAAATTGAATCTCTAGATTCTGAATTCTGAAGCTTAGCTTAACTCTTAAAAATTTTGCCAAATTTTGCATCATTATGATCATGATAAGGATATAAAAGGGATATAAAATTATTTTTTTAAAATATAATACGGTTTTTTAATTACAATCGGAGCTTTTTTGTGCTGAAGGATCTATAAAAGTATAAAAATTATTTATAACCTAGATCTTAAATATTCCTACTTTGTATTATGATATGACAGTTTTCTTTTTATAATAATACACTATAAATGCATGGTTTAAATTTTAAAGTAGCAGTTTGGATTTGGTTTAATAGATAGGTATATAAGATAGGCTGTAGGTATAGGTTATATTTTTTCTGGTGTCATGTTCATGTTCAAGTTCAAAATTTCAAGTCCAAGTATCTCTTTCTACGAAAATGAAATACTTACCTAGTCTTTGTGTTTGAGTTTCATGACAAATAAAATAAATTAAGTCAATTCTCAATCATATTTTGTCAGTTTTAATCTTGAATATAATTAAAATACCTATATTATCTTATATTTACAAATATAATTGCTAATTACAATATAATGAGCTTGTAATATGCATATTTCATGTTGAAACATCAAAATCTCAAAGATTTTAATGAGCCTACAGATATTATTTTAATTTTAATGGATGATTGATGTATTTTAAGGTTTGTGAGTCATATAAGCTAACAATTATTATTTTTGTAATTTACATATCTTCCAAGATTTTTTTAATAAAAGGACTCTGATTACTGGAGAAAGAGTTCAGAGGCGAGATTATTAAAAATGTCGGCATTTTATATCATTTTTGTGTCTTTTTTAATTTGTCAATCGTATGCAAAGGACTTTTTTCCGAAGGATTCGGCTGAATTAATTGAAGCTCTTAAAACCGCAGGGTAAGCAAGTTTACAAAAAGTGTCTTTCAAAAATGATTTCAGAATCAGCAGAACAATAGGACTAGGACTATATATATATGGATTCTAGAACCGAAATTTGAATCATATGAGATTATCTGATACTTGACAAGACCTGACCTGATGACCTGATTACTCCTAATAGATTAGATTCATAAATGAATTTGAATTTTAAATTCAAATACAGTGTTACAGTATACTTATGCTTTTTAATTAGTTCTAATCTTTTATAATTTTTTTTCTAGTCCTCACGATTCCCTGTATCTCTTACCAATTGATTATGTTGGGGACTTTGTGGCCAGTTCTACTGGTCAACCGCATGGCTTTATAAAACTCCACGGGTCTCAGGACAATCATCATTATGAGAACCACACAAGATTAATCAATCCAAATGGTCCTGGCCTTACTGTAACTGGAGGGTTTTGGAAAATAGTTCAATTAAAAATCGAGAATTCAGTCAAGGGGATTTATATCCATGATGGTAGTCGAAATAAAGTGGATGCGATTTACCTCAATAATATCCAGGAGGAAGCCATTTTAGTTCAGAATTCCACTGAGAATTCATTTCGATCGATTTTTGTGAGAAATGCTGGATGGGGGATTGTTCTTGGGGATAATACTGATCATACTATTGTGTCATCAACGAAAATTGGTAATTTATCTACTTAAATTATTCAAAGGAATAGGTAGGGTACCTAAATACAAATTTGAGCTAAAAAATAAACTAGGAAGTGACAGACAAGCAAAGTGCAAAAAAAGTTGAATAGTAATAAGTAGGGTACTCGCTCGCACAAAAAGATTTAAATGGATTTTTCTATTCAAAATCAAAATGCCAAATAATTCATTCACATTTCATTTATCGTAAATATTCCTGAATTTTGAAATGTCCTTTTTTGCAGAATAATTTTCGGATATTTCCAGAAAATTTCAAGAAAAGTGATTAATTTTTGTTTCCATTTGCCAAATTTCCTTATTATCTTTATTGTTTAGTTTAAGCCTAATTTTATTTAAATTTCCAGGACCTACGATCCAGAACAATGCAGTTCTCATTAGCAAAAACTCATGTTGTGGTTTTTGGAAATCAAATTATTTTGACTCAACTGGTCACAACCCTGGAATCCAATCAAGTGTCAAGTTATTCGGGGACAATCATATATTCGCATCAACTTATATCAAAGGCATCAAGAATGGTTGGGAAATTGAGCAAGGTTGCGGAAATCAGTTCAGATCCAATTATTGCAGTCTAGGCTCTGATGATGGAAATGAGAATGGGTATTGCATATGGGTGAATAATCCAGCTGTTTCACCACCACCACCTGCTATAGATTATAAACCAATTTGCAGTAAAAATATTGTCGAACGGTCCAATTGGCAAGTTGGAGGTGCTGGGGTTTCAAACAGTTTTAGAGAAAGTCCCATCATTCCATTTCCATTTGTACAGTTACAAAATTAAAAATTGTTCAAAATTATTTGAATAAATGATTGATTAATAAAGAATGAGCTTACTCTACATTATAGATATAGGTATCTAGTTATCCAACCAATTGATTTTACTATAAATCATAGATCATTAGATAAAAATGAAATATTATAAAATGCTTTTTTAATATTCCCAATATCCTTCAAAATCCTAGTTCTTGTTCTTGTTCTTAATAGTAGGCATTCATTTTATATTAGGTTCTAGATATATTCTGTACCTATATTACCTATTGTTATCATATTTCAATATTCGTATTCGTAGGTATCGGTTATACCATACTTATTCTTGGATGCAAAAAAATTTAATACTTTTTATAAGAGATTAATTGAATCGAATTTGATGGTCTACCACAATTGTAGGTAAGTATACCTTACTTATAGTATTTACTCTAAAAAATTATCAACAAGTTTATTCTACTTAGGTTTTAGATAATTACGTATACAACTGTAATTACGTAATCAATTAGTCATATTTTCAGGCGAAAATGAATAATTTATGAGTAAACAGGTATTCGAAAACACTTTATATAAGCATTATTGTTAACCATTTACTTGGAACCATTTACTTGGAATCTTATTCTTTTTAATTAACCATATAAAATTGGTTTGAAAATGGAGTATTTCAAGACTATCTTTTTATTTTTGCACATTTTTTTCCAAAATTTTTGTGCATCTGAATCTGCAGGTATTTTTCAAAAATTTCAAACCTAGTTGATTACGATTACGCATTTAATGTAGGTTTATGTACCTTACATCCTACCTTAAGTTATAGACAGTAGTACATTCAATCAAGTTTTTTAAAAATATTTAAAGGTACAATAATTCCCTTCTACATCTACCCTGTAACGAACAACGATGGGTCACACAGTTGGGACAAATTTTTATCAATTTACGACTCGGTAGAACCAGAAGTTGAGACATGGCTCATTGTCAATGTCAACTCTGGAGCTGGTTCAAGTAAAAATTCGGATTATGAAAAAGCCATACCCCGATTACATGAAAAGGGTATTAAAACACTTGGATATGTAAGTACAGATTATGGAAAGCGAAGTGAATCTCAAGTAAGAAGAGATGTGAACAATTGGCTCAGTTGGTATGAACCTAATGGAATATTTTTTGATGAAGTCTCTAATGAAAATAATCGAAATAAAATCCGATACTATCAAAGAATAACAAATTATGTAAGATCACAAGGATTTGAAAAAGTTGTTGGAAATCCAGGTATAATAAAAGAAATCAATCAAAAATTATACAAAGACCTTTCAAACAAAAACATTTTTAGAAATATCTTATTACCTATGTAATAGGTAAATAAGAGCATTATTTTCAAAGAAATGTTTTTGCAAAACACCAATTAGTAGATATTATTTATAAAAGTCTTTTGTAAAAAAAAGTCTTGATTGACTTTTCCTGTTATATTTTTCCCTTTTAGGAACTTCAACACCTAACTCCTATGCTGAAATGTTCGATACTCTAATAACTTATGAAAAAAATGGCCTACCATCAGCTTCAGAATACCAAGAACTAAAAAATAGACAGAGAAATCATCCGCTTGGCAAATGGGCAATGATTCCTTACAACGTCTCTCAGGTCAATTTTGAGGGTGAAAATTCTTCTAAAAAAGGCAAAGATACATTCGGATATATTTACATAACTAATGATATCCTACCTAATCCTTGGGATACAATCCCACCATATCTTTCTCAACTTTATGAATATTTAAAATAAAACACCAACTTATAAAATACTATTTAGGTACAAATTTTAAATTTTAAATCAAATTCAAATGGCCATTTTATTTATAAATCATCTATATTTCTTATCAATTGTAACTTCATATTTTGTTGTTTAAATTATAAATAATAAAAGTTTTTTTTTTGTATTTTTTCTTTCATTTTCTTTCAATTCAAGTCTTCAAATTAAATTACTGTATTGAAATCAAATCATTACATATACCTATATTATGTATAAATATATGCCCATAATAATTATAAATCCTGTAAGCTAAGAACTAGGTTATACTGTAGAAAGTATGTAGGTAATAGTAATAGTAATAATTATAATAAGTAAAAAATAACAGACATTTTCCCTTACTTATATAATTGATTAATATTAGAAAATAATAGTTATAATATTATATAATATATATGTATTTTGTAGAATAGAAGTCAGAGAGAAAGAGAGAATTCGATCATTTTACAGCTTTTTTAAGTCATTGATGATAGTGACTGATGACTGAATATATGACAATAGTATTACATTAATTATATATTATATTTAAGGTATTATTAGGTATATCTGAGATTTAGTTTTAGTTGACTTGATAGTTTTTGAGGTTTAATTGTGTTGACTTTTAAAAAAATCTAAAAATGAAAAGTGCCCATTTTGAAATTGAGATCTGCTCAAATTTTTTGAAACATTTGAAAAAACGTAAAAAATAGAACTGATGTACTTAATTCAAATATGGGCATAGGTAATTAGATATCTAATATACATAAATGTATTTGTAGTAATATTATATTTAATACGTATTTTATGGAAAAATTGAGTCTCTGATTTCTTAAAACAAGTAATTAACATAATAATAATATTATTATAGGTAATTTATTGTTTAAATGGGATCCTAAAATATTTGTAATATCCTAGTAAAAATTGAAATAAACTACACAAACTCTTAATTCTATATAGACTACAACAACAGATAGCTTAATTTATATTTTTTTTCTTCTGTAAACAGCAAAATTGAAAATTATTTTAAAAAGTAGTAGGTAATACTTTTAGAACCTAAACTTAATATTAGTTTTAATTACCAAGTAAAGGTAAAGATAATATTATAGGTGTAGGAAAGAGGAACCTAATATAGAGTTATCTTTTTTCGGAGTTATCTTTTTTTAAATTATGAAAATGAATAATTAAATGGTGTGGTTTATGGTTTAAAACTGATACTAGTAATTAATGATATAGAGAAAAAGGTAGATATTTAGGCTATAATGATCTAAATGAAAATTAAATCTTAAATAGGTAATTACTTATCTATATATACTCTGAACTCTGGATGATCTGTATCTGTATTCTGTATGCAGCATCACACGCCTCTTTATTTCTATTTTTCTTCAACAGCAGCAGGTTTGTCTTCGGCAGAAAGAGATCTGTTCACACTTTCTTCTTTTTTAAGTCTTCGGGATGGAATAACATAAGTTGATCGACCCTTCTGAACTGGAGTCTCTTGTGGTAGACCCTCTTTCTGGCCAGATTCTCCTTTATCTCCACCACCTTCCTTTTTATCAGCTTCTTTACAATTCAAATCGTACCTAGTTGTATTCCCTTCGTTTTGAATTCGTACAGCTCTTGGCCACCACTTTAAAGTAACAATTAAAAATAATAATTAATTTGGAAACTCATAGTAGTAGTCAGTGGTAGTTTCCTAGTAAAAAAAATTAATTTCACCTACCTTATTATGAGGATTCCATTCAAGTCTCAATTCATACAAATCTTGCAACTGAAATTTTAAAAAAAATACGAATAAGCATATTTGTTTAGTTAAACATGAATTGACAAGTATTATTAGATGCAAGATTATTTATGGTTAAGATAAAGAAATTAAGTTTCTTTATAATTTAGATAAAAGAAATTGGTTTACCATAAACTGAAGTCTCATTGAAATAGCTCCTCGAAGTTTTTCCTTCTTCTCTTTCTTCTTAAGTTTGTAAAAAATGGTAGCAAGCCAATCACCTTTCTCATGATCAATTTTATGACCAGCAAATGTCAAAATGACACAGAGACATTCAAGGTTTTCCTCAGCAACATTAGGATTTTTATAGCTGATCAGATCGCTAACACGTTCAACAAGAAGGCGTGGATCGAAAACGTTTTCAGCATAAAGTTCAGCAATGAATCGATGAATTGTAACTTTCTTTCTACGAGCGAGTGACACTTGCTCTGGTAACCCATTAAACTTGGCAATTTCTTTATCAGTTGTTAATGTCTGCAAAGTGCAAAATAAACAAAAAATATAAACATATTTTTATACAAAAGATAAAAAAAGTTATTCAAAGTTAAAGTTAAACTTGGCTTACTTTCAACTCACGATGAATTTGTGCGTTCAAAGTTCTACAAATTAATTCAGCATGCACAGGAATCTGAATAACCGAATATCCAAGCATCCTAGCGTAAATATGCATGTAGATCTGATCATCTAATGCCTTTTTAACAACAAGTTGAATGAGTTCAACAATCCCATCTTCATCATCTGCTGGTATTAAACTCAACCAACGTTTTCTCATCTTGTGGTAATTCATCGAGCTGATCTTGTTTAAAACTGATCTCACCTATTTCAACAAAAAACCATAAAAATCAATAAAAATATCCTATAACTTACACCAACTGAATACTAGGTATTTGATTTTATGACCTACCCTACCTAATGATAATGATATAAAATCATTCGAAAAATATAACTAAGCTAAGCAAAATTGAATGATAATAAATTGATGATTCATTTCCACATAGAGTAAATTGCTCAATGATATTAATATATAGTAGGGCATGTAATTAAAATTAATAAAACTAAGAAATAGAAAGTAAAATCATTGTAAGTAATAAAATAATATTTAATGGTTTAAACTTAGCCATAATGTATCATTTATATTATTACGCTATGTGGATACATAATAAAAATACCATTATTTATTAATAAATATTATGCTTATGTAAGATATGTATTTGCACAGACCTAATATAATGTGCCTGTGCCTACACAATTATGATTATTTTATTACATAAAAAATCAACTGCGATTAATCTAATCTGATTAATTAGTAATTGCAAATATTTCTATTTATGACTATAAAATTTAAAACTAGTAAACTTTACATTCACAACTGTGTTCTAGTTTTATTTTATTTTCTAAAATATTTCACTTATGACTTATTCTATAACTCTGACAGATAATATGTTGTTGTTAGTACCCTAGTTGAGGCTCTGCAGCAAAAGCTCAACAAGAGTACTACTAACAACAACTTTTTACTGCTATTAAAAGTAGTTAAAATCTGTTCTATAAATGAATGCTAATATAATAAAATTGGAATCTACTATGACCTTCTATAATAGACATATCTAGTTTTAAACATAATAGATACCTATCTTATATCTTCATAATTCCTGTTATAAAAATTATAAATATATAACTAAAAATTACTAACCTTTCGTAAATGATTATCTTTTTCAGACTGCACCGGAAATTTTGATGGACGAGCCGAATCCTCAGTTCCAATATTAAAATCATCATACTGCTGAACCGCTGCCGAGCTACAATTAAAAACAAAAATAAATAAATACCTAATAGAAATAATTACAATAAAAATAAAGTACATATGTACAAAATAAGTTTACTTTTTAAAGCGAGGTCTCCTCCTTTCTTCCCCATCACCCGCTGCCCTATTTTCATCATCATCAGAGTCATAAGATTTGGATTTCATTCTTGCTGCAAAAGCAGATGGTGAAGTCCACGATGTTGATGGTTTAGAATTCATCTCTCTTCTATTTTCCATTACTTAATAGTAGTTATTCTTATATAATATGTATATTTAATTTTTTTTCTTTGTAGTAAACAGGTATATAATCTTTTTAGGCAAATATATATTCGATACAAAATTGGCTTCTCGTCGTTCTTTTTTCCTTCTCTTCCCCTTTTAGAATTGATTTAATAAAAAATAGTTGACTTTTTGAGCTTCTTCTCTCCTTCTTTCAACGCCTTTGAACTTTA
Source organism: Nanhermannia cf. coronata Gr-Ori-00579 (assembly GCA_034699045.1). Lineage (NCBI taxonomy): Eukaryota > Metazoa > Arthropoda > Arachnida > Sarcoptiformes > Nanhermanniidae > Nanhermannia > Nanhermannia cf. coronata Gr-Ori-00579. The sequence continues at coordinate 15,746 of JAQIXA010001259.1, read as the reverse complement.
TCCCCTCAATAATTATTTGGTTATACAGGTTGAATGAATAATTGAAACAAAATACTTCAAATAAATCTTTTAAATGGCAACTAGACCAACTTCTTTCTTTCTCTTCTTTTTTTAGAAAAATATGACAATTGATAATTATCTTTTTTTGAATTGTTGATCTTTCAAGTCTTGCAATTGTAGTTAGCTGTTGTTAATTGTTGATGGTATCCAGATGTCAAACAATTTCCCTTAGAGAAAACCGCCGCTGATCACCTCAGCCTCAGCGGTGACGAAAAATGTGTAGTTAAATTGTATTAATCATTTAAATAGATTTTCCGACTGGTAAATAATGAGCTATTAACAAATATGGTTAATGCCCAATATTCCAACTTCTTCAAAAAGAACCTGTAACAATAAAAAAAAACATAAATTAAGTATTACATTATACTTTTACAAACTAGGTATATGACTCGACTTCAGATTAGTACACTCGACTAGGTATTTCATCTAATTCAGCCCTGTAAAAACCGATTTCGTCTATTTACTTGTCACGTTGAGCACAACATATGGTTTTTCCAGGGCTCAATTAAAATTAAATGAAATACACATGTCACACTCTTAAGTTGATAAATTAAATAGCCAAATATTTCCACAACCATATCAGATAATAAAAATAAATGAAATTCTTGAATCAAACTACAATTACCTTATTTTATAAGGTAAGTAGAAGTAGTAACCCTATAATAATTTCGTTTTTGCAAAAAAAGAATATTGTATTGTAATTAGGTATAAAGGTTTATTCATTTCGTTATTAATCTTATTCGGTCTAAAAACCAGATTTAGGTGCAATTTGACAAGTAAAATATATAGGTATGTAAAATTAATGTCGAAATCTGGTTTCATAAAAGCTAAATTAAATAATAATCTTATCAAGATAATTCCCTATGAAACTTAAGGTCGCAGAATCCGAAATCGTTTTTACAAGTAAACCAGGCAGCATCTCTACCCTATGCTGGTTAATTAGCAAGAGAAACATAGCAAAAAAATGACATATTGTTGGAGTTGGAGCTACTGAAACAAGGGTTCTATTCATAAGCTACATTCTACATGACATTATGCTTTGTTGACCTTTAGTTTGACCTGTCGATTGTATATTATGATTAGTTTTAAGGATAAGGATACATTTCTAAATAGATACAAGCATTATTAAGACAAGGGAATTGACAAGAAGCTCTAGAAACCCTAGCTCTCGACACTGAACTGTATACCACAAGTGACAATAAATTAACTAATTGACTTGAGCCAGTTATAAATATATATAATAAAAGATCCTTTACCTTGATATTTCAGTGTAAGTCGAGTTGACCTTGTTTTGGGTCGACCAATAAATGGAGCCAGTTGACTGTGTGTAGTAGTAGAGTAGAGTAAGTAAGTGGTACCCTTCAAGTCCGATGGCCACCACCCCCGTGTCCACACGAGCCTTGTCAGGTGAGGAGGTCAACACAGCTGTCCCACCCTCGATGTCACATGCAATTTGAGGTGTTCAATTGTTGTGTAAAATAAAAGGGTTATTAATTAAAAGTTAAAAAGATGGAAAATTATCTCTAGTTCTGCCTTCAATCACATCTCAAGCTCGAATGACGAAGAATCGAACGAACAACAAAACCTCTGCTCTGCTTGCTCTTATTGCGTTGCGAATCTTTACTCTCTCGATACTACCAACCTAAAAGGTGGGTGCCTCAAAAAAGAACGATTATTAAACTGCCCCAACCGACCCTACACTTTACTTACACATTTTTTTTAACTATAAAATGTATTGCCTTTTCTTTTTTAGAACATCTAAAAAACAGCTTTGAAAAACCACATTTTGGCTATGACCTCGGTATTATTATTATGTACATCTATTATATTTCCTAATTTACTTGTAAGAATGTGGCCAAAATCCGGTTTTTCAGTCCTGAAACTGAATAGGAACAATAGACTTGAATCATACTTACTATATTATTTGGTATGAAAGTAAAATTTTAAAATGCAAAAAATAGTTTTGTAATTAGTAATAATTATACCCTTTATGAATATGAATATAATTATGAATAATATGAATTGTGTAACATTTTAATTCTGAAAAACCAAGTTTTGACTTAATTTTTACTTTTTACTTGCGAAAATGGATCCTTATTTAATAAATCGTAATTTTCGAATCGAGCCAGAATTCTGAATTCTGAATAACTTTTATATTACAGATACCTATGTATAAATACATCTTTAGCTAGGTATGGGTGCCTACTTTTTTTAGGTTTATGTATGTAATGCCTAGAGTTATAGCTATAGTTAGTTTGCACTTTACAATTCGCATTAAAAATTGAAAACCCTTAAAAAAAACAGTCATGTCATAAGGCGATAATTTGACCAAATTTTAACATATTTGACTAAATGTACCATACTCGTAGATACAAGTATGTATAGGGTACTTACTTAGATTGGAAAATTACATATAGGTAAGGTAAGGTAAAGGTATTTTAATTTTATTGCCTTTTCTAACAAAAGTTTTAAAAAATTGCAAAGATCTCATTATTAATTATCGTATTGCAATTTACAATACCCCGTACAATCTTTTCGAAATAATAGGTAGGTAAAAGCAGCATTTTTATAAAAATCACCCTATCCTATCCTAAATCGGTTTAGATAAAATAACTAAAATTAATTGCAAAGCATGTTTAATACTATACTGCATACACTTGTTTCTACCTAATTTAATTAGCAATATAACTTACTTCTAATTTTTAATATTTTTTATTTTTAGATCTTTTTATTCCATTTTTAAACGAGTACATAGTACATACCTATATATACCTATTAGGTAAATTATCATATTATTCACATATCATAATATATCTTCAATCAGAGCATTGATAATTGATTCACAATAAAAATATAGGTATACATTATGTTATGATTTATATGATAGGAATTTATACGAATACTTATTAGCGAATATTTATCATTAAATTATTAATCATGTAACACACAGTTATCTTATTACAATAATAATTTCATTTGCATCATTACCTAACCTAACTTAACCTATTTAAGTTTAATACAATTTAATAAATATTACCATTATATTATGTAGGAATAGATACCTACCTAATATTTATGTCTAAAAGTTAATTTTTTACTGTTTTTTGCATGAATATAACAGCTTGTATCTTAATTTTTGAGTCATATAATATACTACCTAGTAGGTTAGATATATAATAATAAGTACATTGGATAAATCAAATATGTATAATGATTAGTACCTACCTATTATCTAGATCTAAGAGTAAGTAAAATAAGTTGGTTAAATTGATTAAACTTTTAGGTTTACATTAATAGTTTTGTATAAGAACTGAAGACTCATTGTTTCTCATTTATGAGATTTGAAAATTTTGAATTGACTATACAACAATTTCTACTTAAAATAGAAACTAGGTAGGTATTAAGTTATCTACAAACGCTTAAATAATCGAAATTAAAAATTATTAGCTTACCTAAAAGTTAGTTTTTATAGATTCATAAACTGTAAAATATAAAATATGGAAAAATTCATAAACTACCTACTATAAATTAAGGGTAAGGGTATATAATAAAATAATCTTTTAAATTAAAAAGTTGTTTTGAATTGAAATACAAAAAAATAAGAGATACTGGGGAAAGAACTAAGCTTAACACATTTAAAAAATATATTTTAGTTTTAGACGTGTTCTAATTAAAAAATCATAATATTTAATTATATATGATCATTGAAAGAGAAATTAAAAAAGTGAGAACAAATCTTCCATTCATGAATTACATCTTATTATTAGGAAATATTTTACCTAATACCCAAAAACCGAATCAGAATTATTCTAATAACTATCTAGCTCATTATCATTATTATTATCATTGTCGACTATCAAGCAAATTTGGATTTTGGATTGAAATCTTTAGTTTGATCATGAGTACAAAAATGTCAAAGTCTTGTTAATTAATAAACAATAAAATACTAGTATTACCATACTGCTATATTATCTTTATCTTAAATAAAAAAAGTTTCAAAAAGAATCGAATCCTACAATAATTTTAACTCTAGTTTTCTATACTTATGATTTTTACAATTAAATGATTTTGACTAACGCAATGTAAAAATTAACGTCACGCACGCCACAAAAATGATTTAGAAAAACAATTTTGTAGAATTTTAAATAAAATAAGTCGATTATAAAAAAATTTTGATTAACGTTACATACAAAAACTATGCATTATCACTTACTTAAATGTAGATACGATGAGTCGAATTTGGTTGGACCGTTGTACGGCAAACAGGGCAGAAATCTTTGACTTTGAGAGATCCCTGGATGCAAGAATAGCTAAAAAAAATGATATATAATATGTAAAAAAATTTGTTTACCAAGTTATACAAACTTATAGGTAAAATATAATTATATAAAATTATTAGGTGGTATATTAATTCTAACCAGAATATGTGTCCACATAATGTTGAATGTAGTGGACGACCGAGCTTCTTCAATTGTGCAAATGGCTCCATACAAATTTGACAACTTTTCAAGAGATCATTGGGCTCTTCTTCTTCATTAGCAGATGATGATGAAGAGCTATTGGTATTTATAGCCATGCGAATTCTTTTTGCGTCCCGACATAAGCGTGATGTCTTACTAATTCTCTTTTTTCGGCGAACAACTCTCTTTACAGGGTGATGTGCTGAAGATGATGAGGATGAAGTTAAGGTCTGCAAAGTTCGTCCAATCTTAAAAGTTAAATTAATTTAAGATTAAATAAAATCGGTATTATATCAAATATGATGAATCTAATATTAGGTAATTTTTATCGTTATTATTATTTTATTATATTTTACCTTAGTCCACTTAAATACATACAAATTGGGATTCGCTTGGTCTTCGTTGAGGTCGCCTATTCCAATACCAACAATAGCATTTTCAGTCAGTTGCTTCTTCTCTCCAGTTTTTATTCGCTCGGAATTTAGAAAAGTCCCATTTAAACTCTACAAAAAACATTTTTATTAGGAAATGAAATGGACTTTTGGTTTTTACATTTGTTTATTTGACTACTTACACCTAGATCTCTGATTGACCACTTGCTTTCACCTTCATACTCAATAATACAATGCTTTCCTGAACACAATCACAAGAAAAAGAGAATATATTATAAACCATAAAAGACATAAAATAAATAGGCCATGATTATTTACAACTTAAATTTAACAATAACTTAATACCTAACTATAAATAGATAACTTATAATATATTGATATTAAATATTGTGAATCAAATGAAATGAAAAAAAAAATCTTTAGTTAGAAATATTTTAAAAAGTAGAAAAAATCTAGTGATAATCATAAACCATAGATAATGGCTATCATTGGTACCTATATAGTTTATGCTAAAAAAATGAATTATTGGTTTAGGTAGGTTAGTAGTGTTAAAGTTACATTAAATTTTGAAATAAAACTTCATAAAATTGGGAATATGACAGAGGTCCAGAAGGTCTAATGTTTGACCTCCTGACTCCTGGTCATAGATAAAAAAAAATTAAGATTATTTAGACAGTCTACAGTTACCTTAATTTAAAATCTATACATATTATTAAAACGTATATTTTTATCGATTGATAAATTAATAAAATAAATTGATCATAAATCTTGATCATAATCTTAACTTACGAGAAACATATGTGCTTCGACATTTAATAGCAACCGTTCGATCTCGCCCTAAAATATACTATAAAAAACATGACATAATTAGCATTATTTCAATATTAAGAAACAATGGATATAAAAAGTAGAGTAGGGTAGAGTACCTATACTATTAATATACCTGATACTATTAAAAAGTTTCATGACAATGACTCAATGACATGATTTTTAACTCAAGAAAATTGGTCTTTATTTAAATTCAGCTTTGCAAAAACCAGATTTAGCCCTCATAGGTACAAGCGACTAGTTTAAAAATATAAGCTATAATTTGGATTCTCAGAGCTGAATTACCATACGTATACCTAATTGTAGTCTATTATTTTAATTATTTCGAGTTCGAGAGCTATTCATTTGTACCATTCATGTACCATATATGCATTGAGTGTTAAACCTGGGTTTTCAAAGCTGAATTAGCTAGATTGGTCATAATATCTACAATTGACATTAGTACTGAGAATGAGTACCCAGTAGCCACGATAACATGACATTCGAACCCTTATAAATATATTAATGTTTAACATCAAAATGTCAATTTTATTAAAACCATAAAAGAATGACAATTTACTTAAAAAGTGACTATCATATCATATCTAGCTATAGGATAGGATACTATTAAGTTTTCATTTTCATCGATCAAATAATATAATTGCCAATTGTAATGTCATCAATACGGAAATTGACCACCACCACCCATATTTTTTTATCTAATTTTTACCCTTTTTTACCAAAAAAAACCATTTAAACTTACCGAAGATCCGGCCCTTTCCCTTAAAATTGGTGTTTCCGACTCCAGAGCCTGTCGAATCAGTTTCCAATTCATTTCCAAGTGGCCCAGATAAGGTAATTATAATTTAATTAAAAAAGTTCAGAGCAGCTCAAAGCAAAATCAGCAGTAGTCAGCACAAATACAAAAACAAAATTGTTGATGACACTTTTTTGTCCAATTCTTTGTAAATTTGTACCCACTAAACTTACTATGTATTATCTATCTAGTATTATAATTTATAATAGGGCATAGCTACTAGGGTATTCCTAAATTAAGGTAGAGGGCCAAAAAATTCAGTTTCAGGCAGTTCAGTTTCAAAAATAAAAAAGCATTTTTTGCATTTATAATTAGCTCATAGTTTTTTAATTGTTGTTGTTAATTGTAATTAAAAAATCATTTAAGGTCTACTCGAAGAATGGCTGGTCAGTTTCTTACCCGTCTTGGACAACTTGGGGTCGGTCTAGCGGTCACCGGTGGTGTTATTAACTCAGCACTTTATAATGGTAAGTTTTTAAAAAACCGGTATTTCATCATTTTTTACTATTTTCTTATTCAGCTCTGAAAACCCGAATTAAGTCTCACCTCTCTAATATTATAAGTAGGTCCATTAAATTAGGTACGTGACTAGAACAGAGTATGGGTTTTTATAGCTGAAGCATATTAATAAACTGACTTACTATTTTACTAATCGTTAATGAATAATGATGGTAATTGTGGATCATCGTGCGTAGGGCCTATAAGTGTACATAGATTAGATATTAAGTAATATTTTAATTTTGTTAATTCAGCTTTGGGAATCTAGATTATAGCCATAGCCTATAATATAATTTAGATCTATTCACTTGTACCTGTACCTGTGAAATTGAGAGCTAAATCTGGGTTTTCAAAGCTGGATTAAATTTTCCAAGTTGAAGTTACCATTATATTATATTATATATTAGTTAGCCATTACTTATTAGTAATGCTTAACCAAATATTTTAATGTACATTACATTGTTTTTTTTAATTGTAGTTGATGGTGGTCATCGTGCAGTCATATTTGATAGGTATGATATGATTGATTTTAAGAATTTTATGAATAACTTTATATACATTCTTTTACATTAATCTGATTCTTTTTTCTGAATAAAACCACAATAATAATAACAATAATAATAATAAAATGCTTGTTGATGGTGTAATTATAATTTTATTGTTATGTTGATTTTTATAGGTTTACTGGAATAAAACCACTAGTTGTAGGTGAAGGGACACATTTTTTCATCCCATGGGTTCAAAAACCATATATTTATGACATAAGAGCTCGACCACGGAATGTGCCAGTCATTACAGGATCAAAGGATTTACAGAATGTTAATATTACTCTGAGATTGCTATTCAGACCTGTCCCAGATGAACTACCTAGGATTTTTCAAACACTTGGCATTGATTATGATGAAAGAGTACTGCCTTCTATTACTAATGAAGTTCTAAAAGCTGTGGTGGCTCAATTTGATGCTGGTGAACTGATTACTCAGGTACTAATACAATAATATGTTAATGATCTGCAGTTTCCATTAATTCGATAATATTTGATTGATTTTGTTTATTATTATTAGAGGGAATTGGTTAGTAATAAAGTGTCAGAAGAATTAACAATGAGAGCATCTCAATTTGGTTTAATCCTTGATGATATTTCCATTGTAAGTATTGATTTAATTATTTTTAACAATTTTATTTTACCTAAATGCATTACTATACTGTATTACTTATAATCTATACCTTTTAAATTCTTTCAGACACATTTAACTTTCGGAAGAGAATTTACATTGGCTGTTGAATTGAAGCAAGTTGCACAACAAGAGGCTGAGAGAGCTCGATTTTTGGTAGAAAAAGCTGAACAACAGAAAAAAGCTGCCATCATTTCAGCTGAAGGGGATTCCCAGGTAATTGAAAATTCGCATAGATTCTTGACTAGATTTTTAACTTTGCACATCTAGAGAGAGTGTAGAACAAACTAAATTCAATTTTTAATGGTTTTTTCCCCAATTTTCGTTTAAAAATCCTAACATAAGTTGTAATTCAAAACCTTATCTTATTTTTGATGAGATGATCATATTATACATATACGTATTATACATAGTGTATACATATTATTTATGTTACGTTACAAGTTCCAAGTTGCATGGATATTGCAAAGTCAGTTATTTTATAAATATGCAAAGTATTTGCTTTCAATTCTTATTATAGTCGATACTTTGATTACAATTACAGTATAATGTAAATAAATCTTTAATTTAGATAACATTTACATTAGGTGGGTAATTTAATAGTACAATTGAGCCTTCAAACTCGGCCCAAATCTCAAATCCGTTTATATTTTCAATATAGTTATTTCAGAATATAGTTACATATTTATAAAACTAAAATTATCGAAATCTCTATTTATAATTTCAACATAAAGCTAAAGTAATCATAATTTTTAAAAACAAGAAAATTAAATCTTATTGTTAGTCAAGTGAGGTCTACCAATTTATAATCATTTTATACCAGTGCTACTAACTACAACTACATACTCATCCCTTCTTATAATTTCAATTTCATTTATATACATAGGCTGCAACATTACTAGCCAAGTCATTCGGTGATGCTGGAGAAGGTTTAGTTGAACTTCGTCGAATTGAAGCAGCAGAGGACATTGCATATCAATTAGCAAAATCTCGCAATGTTATTTATCTCCCATCTGGTCAGAGTACTCTTCTCAATTTACCAGTCCAACCCTCTTAAAGGTTTACTCTATTTTTTTAACTTTTGTTTAAGTTCATAAATTCATTAGCCTAAGCCTAAGCTCATTCAATTCATAATTGAAGGTAACTTATTTATAATAATATAAAAAACAAATAATGACTATACTATTGACTAGTTTTTTAAGAAGACGTAGTAGTTGTTGATTGAGGAGAAGACTTAAATAAAATGTAGTTTATTAATAAAAGTAATGAAAAATGTTTTGATGCAAAAAAAAAATAATTGTGAGTACTAGTGTGTAGCAATCACTTCAAAAAATATTTAAAAAAAGAGAATTTATATTGTATACCTACGTATCTTTTTCTTAACTCTGTTTAGTCACCATATTATAATATTTAATTAATTTAAGTAAATAGATGTTTAAATACATACCATATATATTATATACCTAACTAATACATACATGAAAGGCAGGTATATATTATTATAGTTTTTTTTTTGTATTCCTTGTTCCTTAAACTATACTATAAATGTTATTGTTATTCTGCTAAATCTGTTCTTGAAATACACATTATTATTATTATTATATGTGTGTGCTGAATAAAGTGAGAGAAGAATTAATTTAAAATTTAACCCTCGAAGCTGAATTTCAAAACCTATTGTCTACTTTTCGGCTCTGTACCTCACTCACATTTAAACTAGGCAGGAAAAAAATGTAGGTAGTAAGATTAGTATTTTATTTACTGTTTAAAAAGGAATAAAATATAATATAAGAATAAGTCATAACAATAGAGGCTAGACTACTCGCTCTAGAGCTTAGGAAAAAGATTTTTATTTTATACATTTTGTTTCATTATTATGAATATTATGAAGAATACTGGTCGTACAATTATGTACAATACGTAAATAATAACTTTCTACGACTCATAATAAGAATAAGTTAGGTAGGTATTGGTATATACCTAACTTAAGTTTTAAGAAAGATTTTAAGGATTGTTCGCTTGCTAGCTTGGCTTGTAAGTAAGATTTTATTTATATTATTCTCTCTAGGTGTTAAGTGGTAAGTAAACATTTTGTACATTTTCCATACATTAAATTTTTCATCCTTTAAATGCATCTTGTTTCTATTCTATTCTATTATTCATATAGGTAAGGTAGAATTTTATTATTAGTCAGCTTCAGCATCATCGTCAGAAGTCAGAAGCTTGTTTTACTCATACCTGTACAGTATAAAATGACATTTCTTATAGACGCAAAAAATTTTGTTTTTAATGGAACAAAGAATAAAACTGAGAAATAGAAATCTTTGATGGTCAAAAAAGTTTCATTTAATTTGTAGTTTATAGGAACAGTGAACAGAACAGAACTGAATTTATAGACTTTTAGATGATATATGATATAATGATTCATATATCTAAAATATAGCCATTTCTGATATAAATTCGGTTAGAATAGAAATAGAAAAACCATCCCTTGGTTTGGTCTCAAAAGGGGCCAAAGAATGGTTCTTCTATCACAAATCAGAATTACCTAAGGTAAATGAACTATAGCTAGTATAATGTTAATGTTAATCATTCAGATCAAAGAATATCATTTTTATTTTGAATTTATTAGAGATTTATAGTTAATTACCCCATTTAAATTTTTACAAAAAATTACTCTTTAACAATTGTAACAAATACAAATATTTATAATACCTATTTAATATACCTAGTTAGTTAATTAGTTTTTTTATTAAGATTATGATAGATTCTTTCTACTTTACATTTTTCTACAATATTTAAATTATTATTACAAGTTTTGATTACAAAATACATTATGAGGTAAATGGTAATCTAATTTTTAATGAAATGAACCCTATAACCGTTTTTTATGCAGCACATTTTGTTATTATACCTAAGCTATATCGTAAGTAGGTTACTTACTTTAAAATGAGATTCTTTAAAAAATGCTTAAATAGTACATATCTTTTAAATATATTAAGTATTTGTTCAAACTTATAAATAAGTATAATTAATAAGTAGGTATACAAGGGTATACAGATATATAAGATATCTATATTATAATATTTTAAAAATTCCTGACTAAATTTTACATAACTATTAATTGTTTTAATAGGATTAATAGGATTAATAGATTGTTATAATAAAAGGGACAAATAATGACTCTGTAACTAAAAAATACTGACACAAGGTACAAAGGTAGAGCCTTAGAAGCACTTAAATTAGCTCTGAAAATTCCATTTTGTGGTCAATTTACAAGTAAAATCCATGTATGTACAAGTACTACATATAATGTATCTAATACTTTGTATATTGAGAACAAAGTTTCATAATTTCAGAGATGATTCAAGTGTATAAAGCTTTAACTATAATGTAAAATCATTACTATTTTTGCTAATTACTTTCATCAGAGTCAGATATATAAAATTATGATACAATTTTTATCTAGCTAGCCTAAACCTAACCTGCATAATATATGGAATAGTTACAAAATTACCTACAAACTAAAAATGGTTTCATTTACGTATACTTTGTAAACTTTCGGTATAATAGCATTTTATAACCTTATGATAATCAATATTAACGATTAAAATTATGGATTCTTATGATTTATAACGAGAATTAGGCATCATTATAAATAAACGAGTTAGTAAGTACTGTGTGTATTAAGTAAAGAAGGATTTAAAAGAAAGTATTTAAGCCAAATTATGATGTACTTGTGTTTGTGGAGGTGTTAGAGGTGACCATCGGACATTGGGTGTATTTTCATTGGAGCCTCGGCCACCATCACCTGGAGATCCATGGTTATGTTGTTGATTTGAAGGTGATCCATAACCACTACTTAGGCTGATGATACTACTATTATTGTTGTGATTATTACTTGGTCCAGGTGAGGAATTTGTGTGATGTCCATAGTTATTAAAGCTCTCATAATTACTCTGATGGTGATGATGATGATGGTATGGATGATGGGACAAAAGGTCCTGGCCAACAGTGTAGCCTATTGTAGGAGAATTTTTTCCACCTCCACCACCACTACCAGGTTCAAGACCACCTGCTGCTGAAGAACCCCCTGCTGATTCGTGCCAGTAGGAGAAATGGACTGAAGGTGGAGGGACAGTGGCTGCTGGGACCACAAGGGGGTTGTTCATAAGAGTAGGTGGCGAGGCTGGCCATGAGGAATTGTTGGTGGGAATCGGTGAGGAGATTGAATTCGACGTCCAGACTGTCGAGGTCTGTTCAAATACGCCTGGAAAAATAACAAAAAATATGAGATTCTAGCTAGCGCATAAAAGTACCTACCTAAGCTAATGATTGATCAGTAGGATCTAAAGTCTATAATTTGTGGCATATTCATATTCATGTCTATTTCAATTTTGAAATAATAAGAGTTGGGAATATAATCAAATGGACGAAAACTAGGATTTTTCATTGAAATAGAGATAAGAATACCATTATCATAAATTCAAAAAATCAAAGAGTAAAATTTCACTTTAAAAAACTCTTCAATAGATTAGCCTTTTTGAAATTTTTGGGAAAAATTGAAGCTAAAAAAATTCTAAAATTTTGTTCAAATTCTACAAAATTTGACTTATCGAAGTTCAAAACCCTCATTCTTAACTATAAACCCTACTTTTCCTTAAGGTTTTATAAAAATCTATATCTATAATAGGTCACAAAATCTAGGAATTAAACAAACAAACCCTTGAAACCATTAAAAGTTATCTCTACTTGAGCAATACTTATGTAGATTTTAAGATCGATTAGGATTAGATGTGATTAAACTAGAACATTATATGCATAAGAAAAAGATTTATTACATTTTTTGCAAAATTCTTTATATTCCTATACTTTCTTGAACTTTTCAGACCTCTAGGTCAGCTGGTCATAATCAAATCGGGGTAATAAATTGTAAAATACTTTTAAAATACAGTTCAGCTCAATCCCATTCGGTCCCTATATTTTATAAAAATTGGTCTATCTCTATCACACACATAGCTTAGTAGGCAGTAGGGTATACATAACTTTTCATAACTTTCATGTAGGTACTTTATATCATAGCTGATACATTTTACTAGAACTTATAGCTAGGACACTTAAGTAAGTACCTACCTACAATTTACTAGATACATACGAGTATATATGTATGCAGGGTACTGTATCTGTATAACGTAAGCATTACCTATGTTATAAAAAATGAAAGGATAGCTTTAATTTTTACTTTATACAGCCGAAAAAAATCTATCCATTAAAAAAGTCTCAATAAAAGAAAAGAAAAACTTTGTTTTAGATTTGAAACGTGATATTTTGATTATGACATGAGATACAAATAAAGTGCTTTTACCCTTATTATTAAAGGTACCCTATATGTCCATTTCTATGTAGTAAATATTAGGTGATATTCCTGACTGCTGCTTCAAATTTTGATAAAAAAAAGGTAAAAGTGCCGAAAAGGGTAGAAATAGGGTTAAATAGATAAGAAATGTACTTGTATAGTATTTGTAGTGGGTAAAAGTGCCGACTATTTTTATAATTTTATTTTTATATAGATATTTAAAGGGTTCTTTCGGTTAAAATGACTTAATTGAACTACTTGCCAGACTTTATGACCCACGTCCAAGAACCATATAGGTATAAAATGGACCTTTAGGCTTTTTTAAACCTTCTCAAATACAGATACATTAGCAGGTATTTGGGCCAAAATAAATGACAAATTTGGCTAAATATTTGGTCATTTTATACATTTTTTTGGATACTTGACACGTGCAGGGTGTCATCAGGTGTTTTCAACTATTGTATAGTAAGTATAATACCTGGAAATTTATACTAATTTCTAGGGACCCTTTGATAGTCAATTTGTAGCAAATTATGTTCAAACCCCAGGGGTTCGAGGTTTTTGACACTTGCTCAAAACTTAATCGAGTATCAGTATTAGTGTAGTAAGGTATACTAAATACCTATTTAAAAACATAAAATTTTTATTTTAAACACAATATTAGTTATAATTTCAACCTCTTTTTCTAATTAATTTAGTACGATTTGATGACAATCTCTAGGTTTTCTACAAAACTTGTAAAAAAATTCTGAAAAATTCCAAAAAATTCAAGTTTAGGCATTTCCATTTGTGATAGTTATGGGATTGTTTATAATGAAAATTTAAGAATTTGAAAAGTCTAATTTACATACTCATTATACATATGTAGGTACTATATAATCTATAATATACTCTATAATATAAAAATCACAAATTAAGTTCTAAAAAATATTAAATTGAGATTACTCGTATATAGATAGAACCATAAAAAAGAATATTTTTGAAAATTTTGGCTAAATTTATAGTGTATAGGCACTTTTACCCACGATTTTTTACAGTATCAGACTTCTTGTTTTCAAAATTTTGTTCAAAATACGTATATTTCATATACCTACTTTTTTATGAGATATAATTAAGACACAAAAAAAGTATTTTGGATGAAACTCAATAACATCTACAGTTCTTATCCGATTTCATTCATCAAGGTCTTAAAATGATAATAAATACTTCAAAAACGGCAAAAAAAACTTGAGTTAAACTTAAAACTAAATCTAAAGGACTAATCATAAATCATAAATCAAAGTCCTTTAAAAGGAATTAATTATAGTCAAAATTGTGAAATCTTAATTACCAAACCGTAGAGAAATGAATCTTAAAAATCCTTACTAATTATGTATCTACAACATCTAGGTTAGTATTAATATCTGTAGTATTAAAGTGTGAAATAGATAAGTATATTCATAAAATAAATATAATTATTATGGGTCTTTTTAAGTATACTATTTAAATGTAGGTACCCTTTCTCAATCTATTAGTACCCTAAATAACTATTAATAAAAGAATAACAATACTTGAAGCTTTAAAAGGGTATAAAAATATTTGGGATTTTGACATTAATTGCAAATATTTGCGAGACCTCAAATAATATAGTAGGTATTGTTATACAGAGGCTTTTAAAATGCTTTTAAAAAAACTTTAAAAGAGCCATAATATATACTACTATACTGTAGTACCAATTTGTATAAGGTCTGATCTTGAGGTATTAATTGCTAATTAGGATTTTTAGAGTAAGTCGTGGTGTGGTGTCTTATGAGCAAAGTTGGGATTTATATTCTTGATAAATGGCAAAATATTCACCTAATATTCTCCAAAAAATGGGCGTAATATTCTCGTAATATTCTACTTATAATAAGTGAAAATACCTAGTCTAAACCCTAATTTTAATAGAAAAATGCTAAAAAAGTGAATATACATTAAATATGAATGTGATAATTTTGTTTTAGGAATTTTTAATTGTTTAATAGATTAGTTAAAATTTTAAGTCGTCTAATTTTTAATTTTACTTCAAAATTTTAAGGGGGTAAGTAGAGAAACCAATTCTGCCGTATATTATCAAATGGCCTTTTTTGGTTGACTTTGCCTTTGCGCGCTTTGGAGGGAGAAATCTCTTTAAGTACTCTACGTAGAGACTTGAAACTTTTTTAT
>JAQIXA010001258.1:0-26604 GCA_034699045.1 Nanhermannia cf. coronata Gr-Ori-00579 | reverse complement strand
AATTTTCTCGGGTATAAACTATCCTGATATAGATTATCTTGGTATAGGTATTCCTGGTATACACGTTCATAGATTCGTATTTTTATATCAAAAAACTTAAATTTTAAATTAAAATCAGTTGATTAAGTCTCATTGAAGTTCAGATTTTGAGTGCAATGATATGAATTTAAAGCAAATAAATAAATATAAGTAAAAAGCATATGCACGATATAAAATACAAAGTATATTTTAGGCAAAATGATTTTAGTTTAAAAAGCTTTAATTTTACTAAATTTTGTCGAATTTACCTATTACATTTTTTTGAAATTGTAATAATTCTTTAAAATCAAAATATTTAAATAAGCTCTCGAATTGGATTGACACAAATTGACATTTTAAACCGAAATCATTCTCCGAATTTGTACTCAAGTTTTTTTTATTTCTAAATCACGTATCACATCACGTATGGTTAATCCTACTAGAACTAAGTATAAATATAAGCATGATCCATAAAATAGCTTAGAAATACACATTATCATGTTTACAGATTTTAGATCCGAAACAAAAATCACAATTTCTCGGGAAAAACTCAAAGTATTGAATCTAAAGCACGATCTCATTTAAATTCCTAGAATTTTTTATACAAATACGCTCAAAAAACAAAAACATTGAACTTAAAAACACTATTCTGATATTACTGCTGATATCTATAAATAAAGGTTACTTACACCTAGTTTTTCTCAAGTAAAATGCTCTAAATTTATCCTATTTATCTATTATTTATCTTTAGTGCCTGTTTAACCCCTCAAAGTTCCTTGAAATTTTAAAAATATTAAATTTACTTACTAAGGTAGGCGTTATACTCGTAAATACCTAGATAACCAAATACATCTAGAGTCTAGAGTATTCTACAACTACACTACTACATATTACCTAGTCCTACATTTTCTCAAATTATTTCATTTTCTTCCCTTGTATACTGTAAACAAGTAAAAATCATATGTTAAGTGAGATATTTTAAACAAGATCAGTTTCAGGTTCGAAATTAACTAAAAACTAAATTATCGTAAGAACAATATAATAATATGTAGTATCTACATAAGTATAATTCTTTTTTTAAACAAAAAAGTAAAGAAATAAAGTAGGGTACATACTCTGAAGTCTGAAGTTTTCCCTTATTAAACAGTAGTACCCTACTCGTACAATACGGCAATACTTACGATTTAAAATTTTAATTTGAACTCTAATATGAAAGTCATATCATTATAATTTTGAGCTAAAATGTATTTTTATTTTTAATATAGGTTTGCTTCTTCTGAATGAATGTGCATATATTTAGTATGTAGATACGCGATATTAATCTGTAGTACCCCACCAATAATTTTGAATTTTTCGAATTTTTGAAATTTTTACAATTTTCAATTTGTGAAGTTTCTTTTTTAGGATAAGATATATCAAGTTTTTTATGCAAGGAGAAATATTTGCTTTCTCCTAAGATAGACTCCTCCTCGATCTCTTCACGAGACATTAAACTTTACGGTACATTGTTTACATCTTAAAACCACCGGAGAAAGTAGCCAAAAACGATTATTTTTGATCTTCTACTCACTATTTACTATCATATTAAGATATATCCTAACACTTTCAACGATGCTGCTCTATATCAAGGTGTATAAATATCCCTAACAAGCTATAATATACGTTCCAAAATACATACCCAGAAAGAACTAGAAAAATAGATAAATGAGCTCACAATTTATGATTTGGTAGTACGAGTATAATATCAGTAGAACAAGTGTAATAGGGTACTCGTATGTTTTGAAAAAATTGGTTTTGATGCCAAAAAGTGTTCGATTCTTCATTTATCTCGATAAATGAAAATTGATGAGAAAGTTATTTATCATTTCATTAAAAATATTTAAAATTTTAGCAAAATTCTACGAACAATTCTACAATTCTACAGGATAAGTAAAAGAGAGATAGGTACTTTGTATTTAATTTATTTTGTTAATTAGAATCCCCAAGATTTCTTTGAATTCTTAATCAATTCACTTAGGTACTACTAATTTGTATCAAATAAAGTACGTGTGTGTCAAATCTTTGATCATTTTATTTATTTTATTCAATTCATAAATAATTAATAGAGTGTCGGGTACTAGTATCTGTGCTACTATTACTGTTAGTACTTATATTACAAGTAAGGTACTCAAATAATCTTGAGTATTCTTAAGAATAAAGTAACTGTGAGCAAGTTGCTTTTTGGAAAATAAATTTATTCATTGACACAACCTTATCTTGTATTTATTTATGTGCCCATCTCACCCTTAATCTGTATCTTTTCCAATCTCTTTGAATTGCATAAAGCAATATTTTCCAACCTTTCGCCATATTTCTTTCTTTCTCATCCTCATCTTCAGTTTTTGGAAAATTGGACCAAAAATTTCCAGAATTTCCAGCAGAATTTCTAGCTCAAGTCTCAAAGGCATATAAATAAATCGTCGATGGTAATAAACTGATCTCTTTTCCACTTCTTCTTTTGACTTGAGAGACTTTACTTTAGAGTATTGAGGTGTGAGGGTTTTTTGGCAGGCAAAAAGCCTTATCTATATCTCATGAGAAAACCATGGGTTTTAATAGGTAAGTAGTAAGTACTAGTATTTTAGATCCAGATAAGTATGTATAAAGGTGAATCAGCATAAAGTTCATAAAGTCTTTGGAACTCGAGCTGCTACTAGAACTGGAACTGGGGAAATCGATATTTTGAGCAAAAAGCAAAACTAGGTCTATTTCAATATTCACTAAATTTTGCAAAGTTCTACACCTTGGCTCAATTTGGAAACAAGTTTGCTCTACAATTGAAAGACAATTGAGCAAATATTTAAAATGCCAAAGAACAAACTACCTAATTAAAAATATGATTTTTTCAATTGTTTTGCAAATTTTGCAAGTGTTTAGTAAATTCCTAAATGAATGGCAAATTATACCTTCTAAAAGACTTTATGGATCTAAATCTGATATCTAAAAACAATTAGAACAATTTTACTAGCTTCAAATTGCAAAATGGTGTTTTTAATTTAAAAATTTAGAGATACCTATGATCTATGTACACACTATAGGTTGGTACTTTTTGGTAAGATTTTTTTATAAGAATATTACCATGCACATTTTGACCATTATGTACCTAAGTATATTCTATAAGTACAAGTATAATGGACCAATAGTTGCAATGAATGTTATATTTGTGGAGCAGTTTTTCAAATTTTTCGAAATGTTATTTGATGAGATGGAATTTGACTTAAAGTTTGCTCGAATTAATTCATATAAGTAAGTGCATTTTAACCATAAAACTTGCACCTAGTAGATATTATAATAGTAAGATTATTATGTATTTTAGCAAGTTCTAGTAGAATTAGAGTGCTACTAGAACTGATACTACGAGTATACAATCTTACTATGTATAAGACATAAGAAAGGTATGAAAGTAGGGAAAGTTTAAAGCTCTACTTTTTCTCATCATTATACTTTATTTACAACCTGCAAGTCAGCAAAGGGTAAAAGTGTTACTCGTTAGTGGAACAAACAAGAACAAGAGATTCTTGTACTACCAACTACATATATATATTTGCCATTATATCAGTACTTCTACTAGTACTACTAGTTCATAGTAAATATAGGAAAAAGCCATTTTGTTTCGTTGTTATTATTATTACCCTATGATTATTATTCCCTTGTGAACAGACCTAGAAGATACCTTCAACTTTACATTTACTTGATAGAACAGAACTAACTTTGCATGTGCATATTATTCACAGTTCAAAAGAGATCTGTGAAATGTGATTGCGCTTCTTGGGCTAATGGTTAGAATTCTGAATTCTAAAATTTTGAATTCTGAATGAAAGAAAAAGACAAAAAAAAAAGAAGAAATTGTGTTTATCTTTATGCGCTTTATTACACACAAAACAACAATAATATTTAACAACAACATCAAAAAAACAAATCAAATACACTCAAATGCATAGCATCTTGAGTAACCTCATTAGTAACTAGTTAATTTACATAATCATTAGGCATTCGGTTAAAAAAAGTGAATCGAAATTAACCAAATTTCAAGTGTAGAGCAATTTTAAGAACATAAATACCTTTGTATACAGATACTCGCATAAAAAAGTATCTAGTACTTTTATAGAAGATTTAGGCATGTATTTAAATTCATTTTTTTTGTATACTCTTATACATTAAATAGATATCATAAAGTAAGCTTAAAGGATAACAATATTTGAGAATTTAAAGTATTTCTATTTATTTCATTTTGCTAAAAGTACTGTCTGTATCTGTTAGTACAGAGTAGTATGATTTTATGTAGCAAAATGACCAAAATTCGAGGATTTAAACTCGAAAAATAATGTATCAAGCTAATGCTTATAAAAGTTATGCTAATGTCTTTGTAAGCTTATGTAAAACTTGAAAAATTCTATAAAAATGTGTGTAAACCTGGTAAGAAAAATGAGTGTAAGTAAATTGTTGTCATTTTTCTACCAAATTTTTTGGCAATCCTGAACTCTATTAAGGTTTTTTCAAGATACATAATATGGAAAATGGGAGGACTTTATTGCGTACTTTTATTTAAAATATTAGATCATAATATGTAGTGTAATATGCTCTGTGCGTAAAGTTTTTGAAATAAAATAAATTTGGAAATGGGTAAACTGGCAATTTAAATAACATTTTACGTAGAGTATAGGTACGTACACAAGAAGGCAGGAAATCGATAGAATTTTATTTTATTTTATTTGCTTAGGTATTTACGCAAGTTTTAGGTTATAAATAGATCAGAAAACGATATTATAATTAGGCATAACAATTTAGATTTGTGGACAAAAAACTTTGAAAAACTTGTCACTTGTCACAACAAATTGAGGAATTCCGTGCTGGTGCTGCTGGTATTTTGTGGTTTAAAATTTCATAAACACTTTGAATTTATGAGGTAGGTCTAATGGTCTAGTCCTATATAGTTAGTAAACCCGAGTTGGAATATTTTTAAACCAGTATTTCAGCTGTTGTTTTGATTTTGCTAGTTAAGATTTAAAACCCGAGTATCTTGAAAATCTTGAAAGGATCTTATTTGATCAATTAAAAATTGTCGAATTTAGATTAGAAAAACTTAGAGCCATAAGATAAGTTCCAGGAAACTGTGTTTAAAATTTTGGAAAAATTGTAGTTTATATTTATTCCAATGGCATGATTCATTTTTAATAGAATTCAAATATCTAAATTAGGAATATTTCCTTTGTACGAGTATATGTGTATCTGTATTGGGTATCTCGAATCTAGATGATTCTTGTTAATATGAGTAGTTAAAAATATTAAAAATTACTATGCTAATCTCTATAAAGGATTAGATAATTTTACTTGAGTTTTAGCAAAAGTTTTTTAGTCCAAAAAAGTACTATACCTACAAAAAATCGAAACTTTTTTAAAGGATATGTAAATCCAAGATAAGTTTCCAAAACCCTTTCAGATATTTAGCCAAGATTTTAGAGTAAAAATTTATGCAGAATGTGTACCTATCTAGTCTCTAATGTACCTGAGGAATTTTACTATTTTCTTTCTGTATCTGCATAGGTATTCTTTATGAGGATTGAGATACATACCTACCTATATATGAAATGAAATAAAAATACTACTACTAAAGATACTAACCTATAAGATTTCAAAAACTCTCGAGTTTTGAGTTGTCTACACTTTTGGTATTTCCTTGGCTTATTTCCATCGTACAGCCATAATTCACACATGCTTTTGTTTCAAAATTTCAAAAACTTGAATAAAGTATGTCGGGCTTGAAGACAAATACTACTGTGCGGGTATAAGTACTCTGGTAATACAAGGATAAGATATGGAACCAGAGACAGAAGAGAAAATAGAAGAGAATGGTAATTTCTGAGCTTGACTATGCAAAATTCAAATCGATCTTCTTTTCCTGGCCCATTTCTGTCCCTTTGTAAAATACACATGACATTTACTCAAATTTCAAACTTATCAAAAAAAAAACGATAAAAAATTCCAATAAAAAATATTAGAAAATTTTCAGACCATCTATCAAATAATAAAAATTGAAAATTTAACGAGAAAGTTAATTATATGGTGTTGTAGTACTCATACATATAAGAAATTTATTTTTTTCTCCTTTTAAAATTTTCAACCTAATCTCATGGATTTTTTCAAAATTTACCTATTTAGAAACCAAAAATTAATTTTAAGATATATGTTGAGGTTTATAGTTCCATACAAGTTAACTATGAATAATCAACAATATTTAAAGATCAATTTATGCAAGGATAAAATAGAATGATTAATATGGATTTTTTCTAGAATCTTGATTTTGACGGTATAGTTTTTAAATTGCTCGTAGATGATATTATTACTAGATATCTGGTGACTTGGTTTAATTTTCCTACTTGATATTTAAACTCTAAACATAATCCTGATTTAGACCTACTACATACCTAGAAACAGATACAGATACACTTATACTTATAAGGTATAATATAGTTATAGTTAGTACATTTTCTAGAAATATTACTAGAGTCTTTGAACACCTAAAAAAGTTTCGCAAAGTCCTTAGTATTCACTTCATAACTTGACTTTAGTCTTTTCGAGAAAGCTCCGTAAAAGTTAATTATGAAAGCAAAACAAATTGCTAAAATTCAAAATCTGACTCTCTCTCGTGTGTTTGAACTACAAAAACACGCTTGCTTGTTTGTTATTCTTCTCTTATGCATATTTTTCAAATTATTCATCAGTTTATTAGAAATTTACCTTTGCCACTCCTTATCTGGTATTTGGATTCTGGATATGAGATTTCATCAAGATATCTATGTAATATCACTAATAATAGATTGAAAGTTGAGATTTTTTTTAAATGAGAAAAGAAATGGGCAAGTCAGGTTCAATTTAATCAAAATGGCTTCATTTAAATTTATTTATTTTCCAGCATATCAAATAGCTCGAAGCTTTTTTCTTTTTTCTACAGATCCTCGTTCTAATTGTACTGATACGAAGTAGGAGAAAGCAGGCATGTTTTAATAATACTGTTACTTACACATATGCAAAAGTTATGTAAATACGAAAAAGTTCAAATTTGAATATAAGTTGATTATAATTCAATTTTGAAATCCTTTTACTTTTTACGAATCATACTACATCCAATTTAGATCTAGGAAAGAGAAAGAAAATCAAATACCTAATAAATAAACTAAAATTAGCATATTTGAACCAAAGTCATAAAATCAAAGTACAAAAAATTCTACAAAAATATAGTCAAATTGAGACAAAATCTCAAAAAATCTACCTTAAACTAGAAAAACACACAATCATTAGCAATATCCTTAAAATATATTGTAAAAACTACGTATACCTAGGTAAGTATTTTGAAAATACAGATAATCGGTTTTAATTTGACTTTTGACAGAATGCTTATTGTAGTTAGTAGTAGTAAATATTTGCTCGATAATTTATTAGAGTACGGTAGACATCAAAGTACTCTCTACGAGTATACTTCAATTTTTATAACTAACAGAACAGTAAAAAAATAAAACTCAAATTTGGATCGAATTTTCTCTTTTTACTGGAAATATTTTTAGTCTAGGTCTATGTCTATACTTACTAGGTACATATTATGAGTATGTATAAGTATATGTGCATAGTTAGACATTATTATATTCTTTGGTTTACTTCCTTTTCTGTAGTAGTACATTTGCTAGTAAAATGAAAAACTTTTAATGATGATTATTCGTAGAAAAACTTTCATCTAACCTAACCCGAGGAATTGTTTTCTTTACCCTTTTCCTAAGTAAGTGAAAACTTTTAAATTTCAAAAGACAAAGCCGCATTTACATTTGCATTTAAACTGAACTCTTCTAGGTACTGAACTAACAAATTAACAAGTAAAGGAACTTTTTTAGCAAAAACTATAAAAAACCTGTCTTTAGGATAACTATTAGGTATCTCAAAATAATTGAAAATATTATTTGAATCTGTCTTTCATCTTGATTTTTTTATGAAATTTGACTTTAGATTTTAGATAAAATGAGCATTGTGATAACATTGCAACTAACCTGTATTTAAAACATAGAGATTAATTGTGACCTAACATTTCAATATGGAATTTTTAATAGGAAATAATTAGGATTTTCTGATAATTTCGATAATTATGATTATGATATCATAGGCATATTTTTGATTATATTGATTTTGACCTGTCGAATATTTCATATATGTTAGAGTAGGGTACCTTTACTTGTGACTTGAAATAGTAGTCATAAAAAGTTGACTTTTCTTCATACTACGAATATTTGGTTCAAAACACTCAAAATATTTTTTTTATACTTTTACCAAAATAGTTATACATACTACACGAGACCTGAGACCTGAGTATTCTTCTGCTAGTTGTTTGGTATACTTAATAATGCCTATTATCTTTATTGACATAAGTAAAGTCAAATTGTAATGAGGTACACACGCACTGATGGACTCGGGAATCCTCTTGACAATTGAAATAAATGGGGCAAAATGGAAATAGAAATAATAATGATGATGATGGCCCACCACAATTGTTCACTTTTTATTGTGACCAAAATTGAATTCTATTACTTGTGTAATATTGTTACTGGCTATTTTGATAAAAGCTCAATGGCTCATATACTCATTGCACCTACATATGTATTTGAAAATATGGTCTAAATGTATGAGTTTTTAAAAGGACCATATTTATATATATAGGTCATTTTTTTGCGAAAAATGCGAAAATAACTTGGGTTTATGTCTACGCAATTTCAACTATTTCAAATTTGAAGTGGACATTTATCTTTTGTCTGTATTTGTAGATGGTTAGAGGACATTTAGATAGTAGAGATACTGACATTCAAGCAAAATAAAAAATGTCAAATTACAAAGTTAATAGATATAAAAATACAATTACTTATTAGTAATACAAAACTTTGTCGTAACTTTTCGTAATTTCTAGAAGGGTCTATATAGGAAAATTTCTTCAATTTTAATCATTTGAAATTTGAAAAACTGTAAGTTTAAATATAATAAAATAAGACTAATACCAATAAAATCTTACTCGTAACATTTAGATATTTGAAATTCAAAATTTCAGAGTATTTTAGATACTTTAGAAGAGGATTTTGAACACATTTTGATTTTGAAATGTATTTATAGATAGAATACAAAAATGGGTTTTTGGAAAATAAAATCTACAGATATTTTGAAATTATTTGTTACTTGACAAAATGAATTCTACTTCTAGCTAACGTACCAACTAAAACTTGTAAAATTTGGTCAAATGTAGAATTGAATAAAAATGAAAAGTTTTAGTTTTTAAAGATACTACTGTGCCATTCCATTCCTAGTTTTTGAGAGTAGGGCAATGGCTATTTCTATCTATGATACTACTCGAAAATAAAATAACATAAAATTATATGAGTATTTACTACTATCTCTCTCTTGTAAAAATAGCAAACTAGCTCCAACAAGATAATATGACCATCCTGTACACAATATTTGGCTTGGACTTTGGGAAAGTGTTACAATAAAGAAAATTTACTGCAAAGTCTGATCTCGAGGGAGTAAAAATGTGTCTTTTTTTTCTTTTAAAAAATGCTATTTATACTACTATACTAGTACTACAATATATTATACATATGTAAGGTACTTACCACTCCGTTTCCAATATTTTTGACAATACATGGTAAACTTGCAGTACTACCAGTCTGAGCTATAATAACTGTCGAATTCTCAGTGCTAAAATGTGTTTCTGTAGTACTACCATGGAGTGGTGATCCTGTCGAATGTACTGAAGTCCCTGGAATTTGATTTCCAACACCTTTTGGGGTTGATGGTGTAAAAGGATGTACTTCATCATCATCGAAATCTGGTTTATTAAAAAGTATCTTATTCTTTGGTTTTGACACCTTGATCTGAGAATGATCTGGAGAATGATAAGATTTTGGATCTGTAATTGGCAAAACTTTGGGAATTATAGTATAATCTTCATCTTCATCTGAATCATCAAATTCTTCATCATAATCATCATCATCAAGATCCTCAAGATCTTCATCTAAGGTATTTGTATGCATTCTTAGATGTGATGTATGAAAATCTGATTCCCAGCCATAAACTCGAATCATCGATGAGCTCGAAGATCCTAATAAAAAACAAAAATATCAAAAATTAGTCATTTTATTGATACCTAAATACTTATATTTATTATTTAAAAGTAAAAAGTAAAAAGCTCGTTGAACTCTCAATTTTTTTACTTTTGTTTTGTTTTTCCACATAATGTTAGTACTAGTAGGTATATATAGGTAAGTGCATTTACCCTACTGTTTTTATTATCAAATTTATTATACAAGTCTGCAAGTCTGGAGCTAAATTGAACTTAACTGTTATTTTATGACATGTCATAAAAAGACCTCAAAATTTGATGGAATAATCAATAACGCAAGCTATACACCGTATACCGATTTAATATTGACTTTTTATAATTATACCACGAGTACATAGTACATATCAACTGTAGTATTATACCAATTAGAAACCAAATATTTTATTGCATATTTGTAGTCATTAAATACCTAAATTCAGAAACAAATATTGACAAATTACATATTCAATTCAGTCTGAAAGTCTGAAACATCAATCAGATTCATCATAATTATAAAAGGCATCACATGTTAGAAAGTTTCGAGTTCGAGTGTTATTTTAAAATTTTCAACTTTTTCAGAATTTTTATAAAATTTTTCAAAAAATCCAGCAGTAGTTCTAATGCCATACCTATTTAATCAAGGTATAGATTTATTCAAGACAATTTAATCTTATAAAAGGCCCCTTTTCTTAAGGACTGTCACAATTTTTAAAGCATTAAGAGTACTAGCAAATGCAGACAAATATCCTTCTGGTAGACAAATCAATATTTTTTGACAATAATTAAAACAACTACGAGTAATTCACGTCATATCTGTCAAACAAGTACTTCTATCTAATATTAATATTATACTTGCGGATATATAATTTTGTAATAAGCGAGCTATATCTGTAATTTTTATTTTCTTATTTAGGATTTTCCTATATATGCTTTAAGAGGAAGTCCTAAAATACAAATTATACTTAAAGTCTAACGATGTCATTTCAACTTCCTGTAGTAAAGTAACGATCATTTATTTATATTTATATTTGCTTTAGCTCATTCAAAAACTATTATTATTATGAGTTAATAAATATTTGTGGGAAAGTAAAGTAAAGGGTAAAATATCTTTTCAAATGGGCGTTTGTGTAACCTCCTACATATTTAACTTTATTTTATTATCTTTTATTTTGAAGACTTTTTGAGTATTAGGCACAAGCTTGAGGGCTAAATGACTTACTTAAACTTAAACCAAGATAACTATGATAGATGACAATACTTGACAAGTTGGACAGTTCCCTTCTGGGGGTTTGAGAGTTATAGTATTATTATTTTATTCAGAGTTTTATTTAGTTTTATCTTGGAAAAACTTGAGAAATCTAAGGAATTATGTGTATAGCTTTGGACCTGGGATAGGGGTTGATTTTTTAAGATTGTAATGCTTTCTCTATACTATATGCTAGTACTGGTATTGTACTTATTTAGGTCACTAAAAATAAATTTCAACATTTTATAAAATTATAATTTGAAGTTTTTCTTCTGACTTTTGCTTATCACTATCACTAAAATGATCTATACTGACAAATTACCCAGTTAAATATATTTAAAATTAATTCTCAAAGTCTTAAATCGAAATATTCTTTCTTAAATATCACTACACTAGTTAGTAGAGTACTACCTACTATTCTTATTATTAATCAAAAGTCTTTATTAACTTATTACGCATATTTAGTGATTGTGTAAAAATGTGAATGTCCTTGACTCAAATTAACTAGATTACCTAAGCAGGGAAATCAACAAAATGATTTCGTAAGCAACAAGGTTTCATTACCTAAATAAAATAATTGATTTTAACACTTGCCCATTTAATAGTAAAAGTAAATTAATCGACAATACCACAAATATTGCTATTTACTCAAAAATACAGCTATGTCGCTTGATGCTGTAGCTTTAGTCTGAATATAATCGAATATTCTTTATTTTCAAAATATGAATTTTTTCTACAGTACTGGTATACCTATACCCACAAGTGCAACTAAATTAGCAAATTAACCCAATACTGATATTAGTACAAAAATTGGCTGTTAATCGAATTAGAATTATTATTTTGAAATTGGAATTTTTACGCTTCATACTCGTACAAGTTCATAAGTAATAAAGGCGAGAAAGTATGCATAGAATTACAAGAGTTTAATCGGTGTAATTCGTGTTTATCTCTCAAGTTAATCTATAAGTTAAGTATAAGCATTTAAGTATATTTATATAAAGTATACTTACCTAGTAAGTAGTAGGTATTGTATGTAAAAAGGATAATTATTGTTTGCTTAGGGAATTAAGGACATTTTATAGTGTGGATTTTGTGTGGTAAAACTATAAAATAAGGCCATTTATGGCACATTCTACCACTAGAAGTAGTACCAACCAGTTATTGTAAAGAAACTTAATAAACTTATAAGTACTTAAATCCATAAGCAAATAACTATGTACTTTTACTTATACTCGTAGTAGAGTACTGAAAGTTTTTATGACCCTAACACGATCACTATAAGTTGTAAACAAAGATTTGTACATTTATAATTTCTATTATGTACTAGTACTAGTACTGTACCTATTAGTAATCTAAAGCCTAATAATAATTGTTATCGATTGGTCTATAATCTCAAAACTCAAAATGGAATGATGCATTAAATTGCTTTTATGACCTTTAAAAATCTCAAAAGTTCAAAATCAGACCTGATTCTTGATTCACTCAAAATCAGACCCTGGATTATGACTATAACGAAGGCAAAATCTAAAGTTCAAAATCAATATAATAATCAAGCCAATTTATCAGCTCATCATTCATATTTAAAAACTCTGATTTTTTCGAGGATTTTTTACGAAAATATGAATTCTTTATCTATTTTAGACTTGGAAAAATACTGAACTGATATTAGTGCTTTTCAAGCAATCTAAATATGAAATCCTTGGGGAAATTGGCTTAGATTTTTACTTTTACTTTGAACTCGTTGAACTAGAAAATTTTCTATCTTTATAGGCAATAGTAGGAGTATATATAGCTACTATGTAATAGTAGGAAAAGTATAGTTTTTAGTTAATAAAAATTGGAAAAAAATGAAGTGAGATAAAAACTATTTCGAGATTATGTGCTTGAGGCATTTGCTAGTTCCTTCTTCTCTTTTTAGATTCTAGATTTTCTTGGAAAACTTGAAGAATTCTCGATTTTTTTCTCAAGTATTTTGAGATCCTAGAATTTGAGAAAGAATAAAATATAGTTTGAATAAGAGGTCTTGAAGGGACCTTGTTATGTCCTATCCAATAGATAGATTGCCTCCTGAGTATCCAACTATCTACTTTTTTTCGGGAAATAAAAACTCTTTTATTTTTTTCTAATTCTAATCTAGTTAGATTAGGATAAATGGTTAGTAATAGTGTACCAGTACTAGTAGAGGACAAGATTTTTTAAGAAAAAAATGTGGGTCGAGATTCTTTCTGGTACTTTAGAGAGTATACTTGTAAGTACTGATACTCGGCCAAAAGACTAATTTGGCAATGAGCTAATGAGGAACTAATTTATCGAGATTACTTTTTTCAAAAAAAAAGAGTAAACTAATGGGAATGTTAGTGCTGAAGTCTCAATACCAGTATACAGACATTTGTACAAATTTTCGTGAGATAAAAGTTTTTCGATTGGGGTATTGAAAAAGGACTTTTGCCTTGACTTTCGTTGACAACAGAATCGAATAGAAATGTCGAATGTTCAAATTGTCAAAAAAATCAAGAAATATTCATTGTGTACATACAAAAATAC
Organism: Nanhermannia cf. coronata Gr-Ori-00579; assembly: GCA_034699045.1. Taxonomy (NCBI): domain Eukaryota; kingdom Metazoa; phylum Arthropoda; class Arachnida; order Sarcoptiformes; family Nanhermanniidae; genus Nanhermannia; species Nanhermannia cf. coronata Gr-Ori-00579. The sequence continues at coordinate 12,628 of JAQIXA010001258.1, read as the reverse complement.
ATCCATTTCATAATTGGGAAATATCAGCATTAACAGTAAAATAGACTTTTTACAGAAATAGAAACTAAAAACTTAAAGTCACAAAATTTTGAAATTTTGAAATTTTTCCTATTTTAAATTTTAAATGGTAGGGTATTGATACTATACTACTTTGCAACTTTATAATTACAAGTTGCTTGATAGAATTGAAAACAAAGCATTGACCTTTATTATAATATGCTTTTTCTTAAACTGAAACATTATATTGAATATTGGTTTTAAATGTCAGATGGATGCTACTGTAACCTTTTATTTATTGCGAAAGGTTTCGATGAAAATTAATCAATAATTTACCTAAAAATACACAAAAACTACTACTATTCTGTATAGTAGATCATTTATACTTATCGTTAGATAAGTCGAAAATTTTAACTATTTTCGATCTGGAACTTTTTCTGTAAATATTTTGCTTTAGGTACCTAGGTATATTGTATCAGTATGATGTAAGTACCTGCTACTTTTTGTAAAATTATCTATGGGTATAGGATATCAGTAGCTTGGTATTTAAGAAAAAGAGGAGCTAAAAGTGCGAAGGAATGTCGAAATGTCTCCTAATGATTGTCTGGGGAGTGAGTTTGTCGTAAAAAGACACAAGATAAATGATCTAAATGAACATATACAGTATAATATATAGCCTAAATACTTTTCCTTTTCTAGATTTCGAACCTAAAAGAACAAGAATATACCTAAGCACCTAATAGCATAGTACCTAGTGCCTAGTACTTACTGGTATGAGAAGTAAAACTTTTTCTTGATTTGCAAATGCGAAGAGAACTTATGGGAAAAGAAAGATTTTGGCACTGGCATGGATTTACTGGGGGGATCTTTAAATACTCAGATTTTTCGAATAATTTGGGACAGAGATAAGTAATTTGCAAATATTCTCAATATTTCATTATGAAATGCAGTCATCCCTGAAGATTACACATCATTTGCAAAAGTTTGGAATTAATAGATTATCTTGAAACATGGATTTTTAAATCCATATATGGTGCATATGTAGAAAAAAATTTCTCAAGACTTGAGATTCTAATGGCCTATTTCAAATGCTGAATTAAAATTACTAGGCAAGTACCCAGTTATACAAATTTTGAGTTAGGTTAGGCATAAGTAATAGGATTTTGTTCTAATTAGATACGAGTTCATAGATGGAGTTTTTTCGAATTTTAAAATAAAATTTTTGATACTTTTGAATGAAATTTTTGTTAAATCAGTCAGGTATAAGTGACAAGCAACCTGTTTTGATCTATTTTGGGAAGAAAAAATATTCTATTTCTATTCATAGAAAAAATTTACAATTCAAGAAGTTGAGAAACAAGTTTCATTCTCAATTCTCAATTCTCGTGCAAAAGATTGCCTCTGATAACATTTCATGTAGAAATTCCCATCATAAATAAATATTTTTGAGACAAACTTTTCTTTTTCTAAGAAAGTACCTACTCGTAGTAAAAAAAAGTTTCTTTATGCCTTGAGCTATATAGCAATGACAATGGCATTGGTTTCAACTTTCTTCAAATAAAATGGTATAAAATCTTGAGTACATTTAAATGTATTTTTATCATTATCTTTATGTACATTATCTGGAAATACTTAGGTAGATGATTTGACAAACAAATGGTATATTTCTCACAGAATTCGAATTTCAATGTGATAGATCTAGTACTATTGTAAGTATCATATCATACTGCTCCTATATATTGACATGAGACACCAAAAATCTACGACCTACTTAAGGTCCTACTTATATGCCAATTTCAGCCATTAAATTTCTCATAAATTAAATATTACGAGCTTTTCTTGTACTATGAGAACCAAGCCCTTTTTGAACATTATTATTACAGCACAAGTATCTTATACTATTATACTAAAAAAAAGTAGGTACATACTACTAATACTAACTGCTAGTACGACCACATATTAAAGTAATATCTCTCAAAGATATTTTTTATTTCTATATGTAGTAGGGTATGTAAAGGAAATCACAAATTGATTATTCCTTTTTCAAATTCTACACTCTATGCCAAGCCAACTTCCAACTCCAAATTGTAAATCTGTGGAACCCCAAAAAAAAATCCAAAGCAAAGTTTATTTTTGGATTTTTTATTACCAATAACATTTCTCATCTTCTAATTTAAGTGTCAACAACACATAGATAGTCAAATACCAATATGTACCTTACTAGTTATATGCCTGTAAAGGAAACTTAAGTTGAACATTTGAAATATTGATTCACTTTCTTATCTCTAAAAATTAAAGCTCCTTTTCTCTAGTGCTTTGTTAATGACTTAAATCCGCCTTTTTCTCACTTACTTCCTAATAATAAGTAAAGATTCATTTTAGGCACAAAAAATTCCTGACGCGAAAATTCTCGAAGAAATTTTACCATTCTAATATTAGTAATATAGTACCTTAAAATTTAAAACTTTTCATATGTGTAGAATATATCTTTGCTTGTTTTATTACTACTCCTGCAACTTAAAACGCTTATACTTCTATTTCATTTACAAAATGTAAATGGGCGAATTTAAAAAAGAAAAAAAATGTGAAAAAAGAGATTAAAGGAACAAGTCTTTATACATTCTAGCATGATAAAAGGCTTTAAAAAAATTCTCAGACTCGGTTGAACGCATTGTCTATTGCCTACTGTAGTGTAAATGTACTGTAAATATTGCATAAAGTCTCAATTTTTACCATTTTTGCTACTTTTTTATATAAAAAATATTTACTATCGTTCCACCGCTTATGAGCTTTACAACCCTGTATCGCAAGCACTTGGCCAATATATCAAAAAATAAATAAGAAAAAATATCTCCTGTTCCACAACGACTGATACTAGTAGGGTACTAGGAGTACTTGTATGTGTAGTCCTACCTTATTTTGAGGATTTTTCGCATTTTATGAAAGATTAAACTAGTACTACTTGTTAGTAGGTAGTAGGTACTTATAGAGTCTAGGTAGTAAATAATAGTTATATAAATGAAATATGAGACCTGTATTTTTTTGCAAAATCGTCTACTTACCTAATACAGATATAGGTATAATAATGTCTTTTTCGTAATAAAAATCTAAGATCAATGATCTGCGTATTTTTTTGCAAAAAAAATGTTATAATAATGCTATAAACTCGTAGAAAGCTTTTACTTTGTATTTAATTCAACTAATCCATCAGAAAATTGTATTACTACTGTGGGTAGGGTACTCCCAATCGGATTATTTAATTCCATTACTTTTATTAGATCTACAGTCTAGGAAAGAAAGAAAAATTATTTGATTTGAGTAAATAGTATCCCTAGTCAAATTTGACCTACTTACCTATACATAAGATGTACGAGTACATGTATATGGTAATAGTTATCTGCATATTCTTTATGTGTGTATTTATTGTTAGGTGAACTTTAGATGATTATATTTTCCTATCTTTGGTTTGGTTTTTTTTTCTATTTACTTATTGGGGGAAATTTTGATTTTTTGAATACACAAAGGGCAACATGAAAGATTGGGTTGTAAAAAATAATGTTTTTCTTTTCAAATTCAAATTTGCTTTCTTTTATAAAAATCAAATTGAATCTACAAAGTACAATCAATGCAATAGTACCTATACTAGTATACAAGTAGAAGACCCTGTACAAAGGTCCGGATAATGGAAAAGTACTTATCTTTAACCTACCTAAGTAAATATTAGAAATTTAGACGATAGGTCAAATATCAAATTGAATTTTAAATAAAATTTCAAAAAATTCAAAATTTTGAGAATTTGTATAGCCGAGAAATAGGTATGTACTCCTGCCAATTTTGGAATCAGTAATCAGTCTGTTTAAAGGCACTGATTAAGCGAGATTGATGCGAGTTTATTTTTTTGAATTTTTGACCAAATGATTTGATAAGTTAGGTATTGATAAAAACTACAAAATTTAATATTACCTATTTATGAACAATTTATATGTAAAGAGATCAAGTCAATGGATTCAGCCTTGACATTTTGGGCTTCACAAAATGAAAAAGAATGAAAAAAATAATTCAAAAATAAACTTGCATTGCATATTATTCAGTAGCAAGAGTGTACCCAAGGGATAGGAAATTTCAAACTTTTCAAAAAAACTGACATTACACCCTCCCACTTTTACGTACTGGTATACTTTATACATATATAGTACTAGTACTAACTATACTTATAAATAAATATTTTTTGCACTTTTTTTCCCAAAGACCTAGGATTCATCTATTACCTGTCAAATTTTCATTTTATTTTTTACAAAATAGAAGAATAGATTCTTTTATTTCTACTAGTACAAACTACACATTCAAAGTTCGATGTTTGAAAACTGCCAATAAACTATACATCATTTATTATTTCCTTGAAATGTGAAATTTGAATTTTAAGAGACAGAAAACTTCAAAAGATGACTTTGACTTGTCTTAAATTAAATAGTCTTTCTAAATAAAAAAAAAGAGAGGAAAAGATCGAGACCTAGGAACAAGAAAAGTCATTAATAGGTCACGTAAATAACCCTCTATCTATAATTCAAGATTCTAAGAGTTAAGAGTAAGAGTCATTACTATTACAGAATATTTTTTAGTAAAAATACTTGCTTTTAACCTGATTTAAGTATTCTAGAAAAATTTAAAAAGGTTTTTTTAGAGCTGTAATTTTAAACGTTTGTAAGGATAACTTTACTTGACAGAAATCTTGGCCAAATCAATTTTCAAAGTCTCAAAGACTATTAACTCTGTGTCTTAAGCCATAAACCAAGTAAGTATAAGTAGGAATAGTCTAATGCTGTTCTCTGAAGCATAAAGGAAGCCTTCACTTAATTGAATTTTTTTTTCGAAAAGTAAAAAAAAAAAAAAAGCCAAAAGAGTAAGAGGATTAATCAGATAAAACATAATAGAATAGAGTAGTAGAATACAGTAGTTAGGCGGGAAAAGGTCGGGTAAGTCCTGAGTTTTCAAATTAACCAAGTGCATACGAGTAGATTGGCACTTGTACTAGTACATTTTTGGCTAAATGAGATTGAGATACGAGGTTTAAAGGAGAAAGTCAAGAGAAACTTGGATTCAAACCAAAAACTAAATACTAAATACTCTAACTATTCTTTGTGGTCTCGATAAAACTATTACGAGATTACATTAAATATCACTATACCATTAATAGAGACTTTTATAACTTAACTAAACTATAAATATAAATATAAATGTGCTACATAAATGCATACAATTGTGGCTAGTTTAGAGAAAAGTATCTCACTTTTCAAAAACTACAGATGCATATACTCGTACTCATGCATACGAAATACTTTGAAAATTTCGATTTAAAAAAAACAATAAAGTTCAAATAGTTTAGTTAACAAGCTAATTTAAAGAAAATTGAATCTTGTTAAGCTACGATGGTAAACAGAATTGATCTAATTTTTTTGACATCTTTTAGAAGCTTGACACAAATTATAATAAAAGTATATTGAACCTTTTGATTCCTGAGTTAGGTACCTATATAAATATAGGTATAGACATTTAAATAGTATGTCGATATAGGTAGATTGCAAAATAAATGTTCACCACTCTTCTTTTAATGCCCTCGAGACCGACCCCATTTCCATTTCCCCTATTTGTTAATTACGAATGAATGAGAAATTTAAAATTAAACTAAAATTTAAACCATTTAACCATATATTCTCATTAAAGCATATATCTATAATGTAGTAAGGTATATCTCTATTTATAATTGTATTTTGAGTATTTTGAGTAAAATTGCTGAAGCTCAGATTTGAGCAACTGGACTAGAAATAATAGTAGCCTTACCTACTATTACTCTGTAGTAGTAATATGGTACTGAAAATAGTTTAGTTTAAATGTAATGAAAGTTTGTTTTATCAATTATTACACGGTCATGAGCGAAGACTCGTTCATTTTGCTCACATTATTGGTTTCCCTAGACTAATTGCGAAATGACATGCTAAACCAATTTCACTACTTATTCTATATAATGCCCAGAACCATTCAAACTGACCTGGTATGTATCATACTACATACTACTGGTAATAGAGTGTATAATTGCGAGAAAAGGATTACTTAAATCAGAAAATATCATTTAATTTGATATTTTCTGCCTTTTTTAGTTTTAGATACTAATATCACAAAGCCATTGTCAGTTCAATGTTAAGTTCGAGGCAATTTTTAAGCATTTTTTACCTTTAATCAAACTAATATCTATTTATGCTAATCTTTGTGGTTTCGATTTTTGATATTTTCGATACTTACCTAATAGATTGAGAAATTAAAAAAGAATAGAAATAACCATTACATACCTACCAATCTATCTATTAAAATATTGGCAAATTTGCCAGACAAAATATACAAGTATAAGGTACATAATTAGAAAATTATATTTTATTCAATGGGTTCACTGCAGGATGCTTCGCTTCGATTATATTTATTGGAAGTGGACTATTGGTATTTGAAGCCGGTACCTACGAGTACCTATCTATCTAGGTAAAAAATTAATTTGAACATTTTCAATCTTTATTTTTCAAAAGTTCGATTCTTTGAATATTTCCAATTTTCTGTGAAATGGTGCTTGTTTTACTGATATAATTATGATTTTGGCTGAAATTTCAAATTTCTATAGCCTTTAAACTACTACTATTGGTTACTATTGGTAAATGTAGTATATAAGTAAGTGCAAATTTACAAATTATAATATTCACTTTCACCCCTATGAAATTTGAAATGTTTTCATTTAGCAAGTTTTTATGGGAAAAGTTTTGAAAGAACCTGCCTGCCTGCCTGTGAGAGAACCTCAGCAGATTCTTTTCCATTTCCGATCTCTAGAGATTTTGATTATAAACTTTCATTGAAATTTCACCATACTAAAAGCAATGAAAATTAATATACCTATCCAGAATCCACAGATCCATTGATTATTACTTTGTTAATTCAGCTAATAATCATTTTAGAAATATTTTACTAGGCATTTCTTTACATTATGATTATGATGGAAAAAGCGGCCTTTTCCAAAAACTCCCAGTTCAAATAAAAGTCAGCTTAAGGGCTTTTACAGCAATTTTAGCAAAAATTGATTACATTTTATCATTTACAGATTATCCAATTGTCATTTGGATTTCAAGACTCAGGCTTAAATTAAAATTGTCAAACTTACGATATCTAAAACTTAAAAATAATTTTTTCATTATAACATCAATTCTAGCATAATGCATGCCTATAAGTATTATAATCCTAGTAATTATTTTAATATCTAGTTAGTTTAATCATTGAAAATCAACTCATTTGTAAGAATTTTGAAATTTCGCATTGAAATAAACTAAAATGACGAAATTGATTGAAGTTTTTTCCGTAATGAATGAAGAATTTTTTTGAATAAATGAGAGATTTTGATTTAAATTGAAAGAATATGTAGGATACTCTATGGTCTATCTCCTATCTGTAGAACTTTACTAATTTTTGGACAGTTTTTTATTTGACAATAAATCTCAAATTCTCAAAATTCTCAAAATTCTTAGCTCAAAAGGTAAATCTAGGACATTCGAATTAGAGCTTAACTAACTATCCTATGTTCAAAAAGTGCCATATCTTGGCACTTAATATAGTTACTAGGCTTTAATCAACTCACTAGAAGGGTATTATTAATTGTGCGAGCAAAGCAATGAAGATATCACAAGTTGCCCCATTTTCCGGGGTCAAAGGTCACCTCCCGGGTCAAACGGATATCAAATTTGGAATCTCCGTCATCGATTACCCCTATAGCCACTTAAACCTCATTTTCCCATTTGATTAACATGCGGAACCCTTAAAGGGTCACCTGAACCCCAATGGGTAGGGCAATCTGAAATTTTTTTCGAGCATGCACAACTAGCATGGAAGACCCTGTAAAGGTCTTCCATGCCAAATTTGGTCAAGATCAGTTCAGTAGTTTTAGAGTTATGCCGCAGACAGACAGACAGACGGACAAAGTGCAAGCAAAGTTAAATAGTAAGGGCTCGCTTCGCTCACCCAAATATATTATGTAAAGTACTTTTTTAAAAGTACACTTATTTTTATTTCTAATCTAATAATAATAATAAATACATACAACATAATATGAAAATATTTAATTATTGACAGTGTGGAATGCTTTGCTGTGGAATTGAATATGAATACTGTTGTTCAGATCCTAATTGGTGTTGCAACTAATTATCTTATTACCTATCCTATATTATACTATACATTATTATTATGTACCTATTATCATTTGTATTATTGTAATACATACTTATTTATTTATTCACACTATAAAATAATAACCTGTCAACCTAATAATACATACCTATAAACCTAAATAACCTAAATAATATCTGGTCTTATCTATGTCAAATTCAATAATTAAATCCAATAATTAAAATTAAATTTACTGACCATCGTTCATTAATATTATAAGAATTAATGTATAAAGTACGACATGTATATCATTAGTATTAGGGTCACTATTATGTATTATGTGACGTCACTCAGTTGTTTAAATATTTTGACATTTTCAAACATGAAATTTTTAAAATTCTCCATTTTTTAAGGAATCTTCCGAACGAGTTTTATCGACAATTTCTTTCGTTCCAATGCTGTAAAATTTGAAATTAATCAATCAATAATGTATGTTAAAATCAATTATTAATTATTAAGTATTTACGAATAGGATATAAATGTAGTAAAATATCTACCTAGTTGAATAGACTTTTTATGAAAATTTTTGACAAAAATTTCCAAAATATTTACTAAATCTTTCCAAATACACACATTTACATTGAACTTGATAAGTTAGCCTTATACAGGGTGGTTTTTATATATGTCCCTAATGTTTAAATTGCAATAAGGCAAAAATTATCCAACTGATTTCGATGATCCACATGTCATTCGATAGTGGTTGAAGTAAATTAGATGTCACATACTACCCAAATTTCTAGGTAAACTATTTACTGCGCTATGATTATTCTACGAAGAGCATTTCTTTTTGTTTCAAAAGGGAAACTAAAAAATAGTTATCGTAGTTTTAAAATTTTTAACCCCTATTTATCATGAAATTTAGTGAGTTATTATATTTTTACAACAATTAAAGAATTTTAGCCTTATTAAAAAATATTTGTTTTTGAAAATTAAATTTTTTAAATTTTTTCGAATTTTACTAATTTCGATGATGATTGCGGAGTTTGTTAAATTACTAAATATCATCAAATTATTATAATATTCTTAATGTTTTATTATTTAAAGACCTTACAATAAACTTTTTTTATAAAATTAATTTAAAAGAAAAAGAAATGCTTTTCGTTCGTAGAATTATCATAGCGCTGTAAATAGTCTACCTAGAAATTTGGGTAGTATGTAACATCTAAGTTACTTCAGCCACTATCGAATGGCATGTGGATCATCGAAATCAGTTCGATAATTTTTGACTTATTGCAATTTAAGCATTAGGGACATATATTTAAAAACCACCCTTTATGTTATAGTATGAGTATTTTAGAAAATTTTCTTTCGATCGTATAATATACCTATATGTAAGTATTAAATGCTCTAAATATCGATATAATTTGAGTATTTGCTTAATTTGAGTGTCTTGACATAAAATGAATTATTTATTGAGAAGATCTTGAGAAAATTCGATTATCTATAAATAAATGCACAGTCATAATTCATTATAACGTCTCTTGAACGCCTATTAATAAATAGAATATTAATAGACCCCGGTATATCATTCTCAGATTATAACGCCCAATTGAGACTTTATAACGATATTAGGCTGTATTATACTCGTATATTTTTAATGTTATAATTTTTGCATTAGTGTTTTTTAAAACATAAGGTAAAAGGCATTTAAAATGTCTCAAAATAAAATTTATATTATTCCAAAAATCAAAGAATCTCCAAATTTTCGTCCAAATCAAAATTTTCATATTTCCAATAAGAAAAATGATGCCAAAATTGGGATTTTCAAAACTTTCAAAAGTTTCAAATTTTGGACCATGTGGCCATTTTTATTTTGGGGTTTACCAATCCATGAATTCATAATAGGGGAAAAACAAGGCGGGTATTTTCAAAATTCCCCAAAATTTTGGCTTAAATCCATAATTTTTATAAAATCAAAAAAATTTCGGCTCTTTCGAATCTGCCTCAATTTATTTCTACTCTTTTATGGGCTTTTTATCAACATTTCATTTTTAAAATCAGTGGGTCAAATCCTAGTACAATTGCTTATAAAAGGTCAACCAAGTTTCGAGATTTTGAATCATTTAAAAAATATTTATAATTTCATTCCAAAAATTTTGACTATCAATTTCATATGGATTTTTGGGTACAAAATGAAGGTTTTTTTAAGTCAAATGTTGGCCTTTGACCATTTTAAAATTTCATTTAATTATTACATTTATGTATTTTTTTATTTCCTCATATTTTGTATTCATTTGATAAGGAATTTACTTTTTAATTTTTATTCTTATAATTTGGTCGAATTTCAAGATACTTGGGATTTCAATTGGTTTGGATACACCAAGGACATTTTCTTACATTTGATTTTAGCAGTTTTTCTTCAATTTTTTGATATTTTATGGCAGAATTTCAATGGAATTAACAAGTAAAAAATCTCTGATTTAATCTCATCCCCCATTTTGGTTGAATTTACCCATATGAATTTGGGCTAATTTTACTCCTTAATGAAATTAACCCAAAATATTTTTAGTTTAGGTTAGATTAGATAGTTGTTTAAAATAATTTGGGTTAATTTCAAACTGGGGTTAAGTTAAACCCAAAAATTTAGGGTAAATTAAACCAAAATAGTGTTGAGTTTAAATCGAAGCCTTAATATATCCCTTTTGATTTTTTATTAATTTTAGATATATTCAAGAACAACATCTACTGATTAGCAAAGAACCGGAGATATTCATCGAAATTTTGGAAAATATCAAAAATCTTTACAAAATCTCTGCAAATCTTCTACTAAAATTCAATACATATTTCAATATCTATTTATCAATTGTACTCCTCTACATTGTAGCTGGAATTGATTCTGATTTATTTTTCATTTCTTTCAAAATCATTGTTGAACTTGGTGGTGATTGGACACAAAATAATGCTTTTTTTAATACAATTTTGGACTTTTTGGCAATATCAATGTCAATGTCACAAAATTCTACTAGTCAAAATACCCACCTGATTTTAATGGATTCTGTTGAAATAAAAAGTATTTTTTGGGCACTTTTCGAAATTTTGAGCTCGGTTTGCCTTTTAGGATACACTGTATATCAGGCCATAAGGGTCAATGATCAGGTCAAATTGATTCAAGTTCATTTAAATGACCTCATGAGTTCTTATCTTTCTTATGAAAACGGAAGGGAAATTTATGAAAAGGTAAATTTTACAAAAAAATTGGGTATATTTTGAAAAAAAATTATTAATAACTTAAGGATTCCCCATGTTATTAAAATGGAAAAAAATAAAAAATAAGCTGATTAATCTTAATCCTTCTCCCATAAATCACTAGATACTAGCAAACGTTGGCAATGAGTATAGGTTATTTGACCTATATAACCTCAAATATTAGGAAATATTTCTAAATATAAATGGCGAGCTTCCTTAATTTGAAGGTTTAAAAACGGAAATTTATAGGAGAAAGTTTATAGGAGTAAGTTCATAGGTGGATTTCTCTAAATTGGGTGGTATATTCAATTTAATTCATTAAAAACAAACTCTATTATTTAACTAAAATTTATTAAATGACGGAAATATTAAGTTTTTGGAAACCATGAGGATATGAAATCTTGTAAAAATTTTTATATTTTTTTATTTTTTAGTATCGGAGTTTGAAATTCTACATTCATTCAAGATGTGAGCAACCCAGGCCGAGTTTAATTGTCATTTCAGCATCTCATTTATTTCCAGCAATTAGACAAAGACTGCTAAATTATGATAAAATTAGAAATTAATTGGACGAGCGAAGCGAGCACTAACCATCACTTTGAATGTCTAGTCTAATCATTAATATCCTCAGTATGATGGGGACATATCTGTATTACCCCGCTTAAAAAGTCTTAAAAAATAAATTTGATAAATTACTAAATTACTAGATATTACATTATTAAAATATATTTTGTTAAACTTGATTATATTATATTGTAAAATGGATAACAATGTTATTAATAATAAGTTTTACAATAATTATTTCGTAAGTAATATATTAGCAAGGAGCAAGCATCATTATTTTTTTATATCTGCACTATATAAGTGCAAATATATAAGTTTAGTTCAATTAATTTTATAATTATGAACATTACTAATTATTATGTATATAATTCTTAATTTTGTGTAATTCCTGACTGAAAGATTTCTCCATATTTTTAAAAATGTATTTAATGTATTAAAAAAAAAGATGAGTGCTTGAAAACATGAAAGATCTTATTTGTGACTTACAACATCTGTTTTGTAAATACTATAATTAGATCCTTAGATAAATATTTTGAGTTATTAATTTATTTTCCAAAAACAGCTTAGAACAAATATTTTAATATTTTATAGATACCTATGTATGGTATACTGTGATTGTAATTAACCCGAA